>VZRN01004865.1:887619-909371 GCA_013397935.1 Dasyornis broadbenti | reverse complement strand
AAAAAAAAAAATCTATTCAATAAAAGTAAAACAGATGTGGAATAAATATTCTTCTAACAGCTACATGACTATAAAGTCTGTCTCTATAAAAGTATGAAATATCACTGCAGTGCTAATGCAACTATTAAATAGCCATCTCATGACTTTACCTCTAAGGTCACTTAGTTTTCCAGTAGTCATTTATCATTTTCTAATAATATTTAATGCATCAAGTTGCAGATTTTCCCCTCTCAGTTATGACATCTACAGTTTGAGCTTCTATCTCCCCATACCCCCTGCCATTTTAACTCTCTTTTCTTTGCATTATTTTTTTAACATAGCAAGTTTGCAATGACAAGAAGCAGCAGCACAGGAACAATCTCTGTCAAGTGAGGGGTTTTTCCCTTTTTGTATCTCCTCTTCTGTGAAGTGTATCCATCTGCACACAGATGGTTGCATCTCCCCTTCCTTGCAAACATTTCCAGCAGTGTCTTAAAACACCTAAGTAGGCAAAAGAGCAGCACTCTTGCCATCAAGATGTCAAAAAGACAAGTGAACTCGGTTTAAAAAGAGGTGTAGGCAAGGATTTAGCTGAGGTGCAGAGGTCTGACTCCCAAGTGGACAGACATAAGCACTTTTGTCCAAGGTCTCAGTCAAGTACCTGAGCTCCAGAGAGAGCAGGAGTTCAAATGCATCTCAGCTGTTTAGTGTGAAGCTATTTCAGACTGTCTTTTCAAGATATATGCCTGCTCCACATTGTACCCTTGGTGGAGAATCTCTGTTAATCTTGCTTTAAGCTCCAATTTTCATCCTGAGTGCCAATCAGTCTGAGGTACTGCACCATGTAACTCCCAAGCATTTAAATGCCTGGGAAGACTCAGGCTCATAAAAATATCTATTGTCATCACCATTATCAGTGGATCTTTATTACTTCATTTTTACAGATCTTATTTCCAAAGCACCCTTTTAGGTTCCATGAGTTGTTTCTTTTCCTGCATTTGTTAGTGCTTGCTGTAGTTTTGACATTAAAGATGAGCTATTTGCAGAATGTCCACAGTGACATCATCATCTCTAAGCCAGTCACTCTCAATGTCTCTTTATAGCCAGTGGTATGAAAAAGGGCCCTGCTGGGGCAGGATTTATCTGACTTGTTTACACGGCTGCTTTAGAAGGAAAGGAGTGGCAGTCCAGAAACACTCATTTCCCTCCTCTGCCTGTAACAGGAGCCTAACACCAAGTTTAGGTGGACACACACACGAGGTCAGATGGATCTCACTTCACAGTATGTTCCTTTGTAGGTTACTTTGTACAGACATAAGCACAACACTGTGACCAATATTTTATAGAGTTAGATTCAGGAAACAAAACAAATTAACGATTGATTGTCCTTCCTAGGAGCATGTGCACTTAAGGTTTGCTCACAGGGCTCCATATGACTGAGTTATGCTGCTTTGTGTAGATGACATTTTCAGTGTCAGGAGAACATCCATATCAGATGAGGAATGATATGTTGTGAATCTGTAATAGCTCAAGACTTGTGATTGCGTGAACTTACCCTTTGTTAAACAGGACTTGCAGAACTGCTATAACAATGCCATATGTCAACTACTAAAATTAGGACTTGCCTTTGATTTCTGTTGTTTTCCTCCTCTATTTTGTCTCCTCCCTGCAAAAGCATATGTAATGTTTATTCCTTCTTAGAGCGTATTTGATTTATTATTTTATCAAAGACTGATTTTTAATCTGTTTTCTTTTTTCAAATGGTAGTCTTTATGCTGGCCACAGTACAATTGATGTGAGCAAACCCTAATCTGTATGTGTATGTTCCAGAATGCTAAAACATTATATTTCACATTAATGATTTTATGAATGAAAAATATTTCTCTCACCATCAGAACAGAGAGTTATTTTCAAAGGGATATGAACATGTGAGAAAGAAAGATGTGTGCACATTTCAGAATGAAGCTTTTTACTGTGCTCAAGAAAAACAGGCATTTTCTGTGTCAAACTTTGGGTTAAGGCATAAATGTTCTGCATTCTAGATCCATGAGAGACTTTGGATGATTATTTTCAAAATGCCAATCTCTTCTTCCAAATTTAAGTGGCTATCTGTTATTTCTTTTATGTGTAAGATGAACATTCCTCTTTGAAAATAACACTTGTAGCAGTGAATGGAATTTTAGGTGTAATTTTGATATTTCTGACTGTTTTTACAAAATACAGCAATACTGCACTGTATCTTTCATCATTTCCTTTTTAAAACATAGAATGAGGAAATAATCTTTTAATAACATAGCAATTAACTCTCCATTGTAGCTAATTATACTGGTGTGTTTCTTATGATATTTTGACCTAACTCTGAATTCTTCAGTTTTTAAAACCAATAATGTCTATCCCCTTTTGCTACACAGAAGAGTCTGATTCTTAGGAGTAAATTGTCGTAAATTAACAAAGAACTAATTATTTATCTCTAGATGTACCAAAGAAGAATTCTTTCCAAACATCTCCAGTACACTGGTCATCTTTTCCAGTCAGTTTGTAAATCATGTTTGAAATCTGAGAGGTGCTAGAGGTGCAGCAGGGATGTACGAGTTGATGTCCTGCTGAGGTTAGGTGTTTCTCCTCTTGTGCAAAAATCGCAAAGCCAAGATGTGACATAGAATGTAGCTGCTTTAAACTTCTGTTCTTTCAGAACTGTATGCTCCCCAAGCACCTGGTCATTGAAATGCATTTGATGTGAATGTCAAAGAGATTAAGTGTATACACTTCCTAAGAAAAATTATCTTCAGTGTTGCATGTAATTACGATAATGCATAATCTTAGAAAGACACTAGCCCAGGATTTTCGTAATCACAAACCATTTTTCTGATATCAGCTCAGACCTATTTGTATTGCTCCCTGCTTCTCTCATGTCCTTGAAATTGTAAACTTTTTCTAGCAGATCCTGTGACTCTGTTTATTTACATAACATGAAGCACTATCTCACCTCTTATCTATACTGACAATAGTTAACATTTCTACTTCAGCTGTCTAAGAACTAGTTGCCCTATTGTTCTAGTGCTCAGAGCCCTTTTTCTCTAAGTCTCCTTAGATGTTTATTTAATTTGGTGAGAAATTGCCCTCTGAAGATGTCTCCACTGGCTGTGGAAGGAGGCAAAGACTGATTGAAACTATGAGGGATGCACTGACCATTGAATTTCATGGGGATTTTGCAGAGAATATAGTCCACTCTTAGGAGCTTACTTCAAATTCAGAGCCAGGCTTACTGGTGATTCAGAGCAAAGTCAGGCACAGCCCAGTTTTTCAATCACTAGAGTAACCTTCTTGATTTCCTACTGCTCATGTCTATATTGAAGATACAGGAGCATGGCCAAAACCCCAGGAGCACCCACTTCTGTAGTCAGATACTACATATAGCATCCAAATGAACTTTAAAAAAGAATAGGTCGGGAGTGCAATATTCTACAGCCCTGTGTTAAAGTTATTACTGAAGACTGACTTGAGATACTTTGCAGCAGGCTGAGTTTGCTCAAACTGGCTGGAACTGGATGAAAGTGTTTGGACTCTCTCGGTTCAATCAGGTCAGAAGCCTGGTTGAAGCCCTGTTTTGGTTTTGCCATGGGCTGTGTAACTAGTGGGTAGTCAGAGCTAAAAACTGTGCTTGCTCGCAGCTCTTACATGTTGTGTCTGTTTCATGTAGGCCTTTCTGATCTTTCTCTTGCTGTGGCCCTCTGCTTTATAAGAAGCCATCAAGACCGTGGGACTGTCATGTGCACTAAGCTATTTGTAGAAATACTTAAGCATGAAGCTTCGTGCAATTACAGTGCTGAGCTTCAAGAAAGTTTCCAATCAGATTTTTGAACTACTTTCCCCTCCAGTAAGTCACTTCTCAAGAAATTAAGATTCTTTTGTTTCTGCTTCTGCAAGTCCAATACAGTTCACGTCAACAATTAATCTGTTGTTCTGAGTTCCTTCCTCAACTGAGCCCAAGCATTTGGAATCCAGAGAAATTGCCTGTGCTTCTGTTCCCCAGAAAAGCACACTAAACAGAGCTCAGGTTTCACTACTGATGAACATTTGTTCTCCACTTAATTTTTCTGTCACCATTTCTGGAAAGTTTTGTAATTGTTTAATTGTAGTTGCAGATTAGGAAGAACAATTACTATTGTTCTTATACAATTTACGTTGTTCAAAGATGCCTAAACTAAGGAAGTGGTATTTGCTAGTGAAAACCAAACAGAAGATGAGTGCAGAGGAATCAAGAAAAGCAGCAGTCAAAAGACCCATTACTAGACTCAGAGAAAGAACAGGAAAATTTTTAAGAGTTGACTAGAATGACAATCCTGTGGTCACTGTGAACTTTTAATCCCTTGAACAGAAAGAAGCAGAATCTGCGGGAGTCTTGATGTTCAGCAGGTACCTGAGAGCCCAAGGAAATCTGTTGAAGTTCTCTTTAGGACTGCTAAAAATCACTGCTTTGTTCTGCACAGTTGTGTATGTATCCAGTGGAGCTTTTCTATTAGAGGACAGGCTGTCTTTGTCTCAGCTCCTGGCTGCTCAACTGCTTGCTGCCCAGATTTATCACTTTGGCAACAGTGTGCATGCCGAAGAGTTACCCAAGCATTGATTATGTGCTCATGTTCCCCATTTTGCCTTCTCTCATTTCATTTACAAAACCACTTGAAATAACTTAGCTCAGCTGGATAAAGGTGATTTTTTCTGTCTTTTGGTGAGATGTATGGGCCCAGTCTTTTAATAAAAGCTTCCATGACAAGCACTGGCGGTGCACCAAATGCAATTTTGTGTTTAGCCCTTCAGTTCTCAGGATCTGTTTTGCCACCCCCCAAAGCTCTCAAACTAGTCAGCCAAAGTCCATGAGTCATGGTTCAGGTATCTGCAGCTTGACTCTCTCCCAAGAAAGGAGTACATCATGGAGAGAGAGAGAGAGATTGCTGCACAAAGAATATATGGGATTTTGTGATCAGCAGAAATTTTAAGAACCATACAGCTCTCTTCACTCATTCTGTTAGACTTATTTGCAGTGTTCTTTGATTAAAGAAATATTTTAAGTGGGACAATCACAATAGGCAGAAAATTTTCATATATTGTGGAGGTGGTTTTTGATAAGTTGGAAACAATTTTAGTACTCTGAGAAGATTCAAACTGCTTGGAATGGATATACTTTGTAAGTAGTATTTTTTCCTAATAATTTTCCTACTTTTGTCATATATCTGAATTAATAAACACACTTATTTCTTTCTGTTATATACCTGAGGTGCCACAGAATTTGATTCTCTATCTTTTAGCTTACAAGGCAGATTTCAAATTCAACAAGGATTTGTTACTCCAGTCCCAGCCTATCACACTTCAATTAGGCTGTTACCTGGACTTCCAACTGCAATTAATTTTTTTCCCCCTCAGGGTTCAGAATTTGAGGTTAAATAAACTATGAGTTGCATAGGCTGGAAGTCACTAAGAGCTGGGTTATATTATGTTATCTTACGACATGTCATATTGTTATTTATGCTGTATTATAACACCAGTTGGATAACAGTTCTGCAAAGGCAATCTGTAGGGTTTTTCTAATCCATGAGAAGGAATTGAAAATGAACAATAAATTTTCATCCCAGGAGCTAGTACATTAGCATCCTATTTAAAAAAAAAAACAAACAAAAAAACTATGTTCTTACAAAATTAAAATAGGTAAATTCATGGGAATCAATACAGTTTCTTGAGATGCATGCAACTGTGTAATTAGTAATTAAATTACATCTTGTCATCTCTCAAATACTTTCTTTCATTATTCCAGTCAGATTGCATAACAGGAGTAAAATGCTAGTTTTATCCTAGAATTTCTATCCTAGAAATTCAGAAGGAAAATAGTGACTCTATTTTGGCTGAGAATCATCCAACGTATCTGATCTGGTCACCCTAAGTCCCCATACGAGACAGGAAGGAAAGCTCAAGGGTGAACTTTTGAACTCAAGGGTTTGTCTCCGTAACTGCTCTGATCATTTGTACCTGTGACTGTGCTGATTTCAGTCCATTGGGTGTCAAGAATCTCAGATCTATATGTTTACAATTAATACATAGCTAAGAGGGATGAACCCTGCAGTATATTGATGTCACATAGGTCAAACGCCAGTGAGTTGTAACTCTGATAGTGTTTTCCTGCTCAGTTCTCCAGTGGGAAGATGTATCTTTGCTCACCAATTTTGGATAGAGTTGGTTTTGAAAATCCCACATATGCCAAGCTAATTGCTATAAAAACTACTTGTTTCTTGTACTTATTACTTAATTTTTAGTCAGTTTTTAATTCTTCCTGAAAAATGAGTCCAAAGAATAAGCTCAGAAGCAAAATAAGCAATGTTCCTGAAACAAGCTACTACGAATAAGTAGCAAATAATACTCCACCATATTCTGCACTTTTGTCTTTGCTGACTTACTGTGTGAGTAATAACCTGCTGAGCATTAGAAACATCTGTGACTCTTAAGACAGAAATATGAATTCTCCATTGTCGTAGCAAAAACGAGGAGGACAGAAATTTGATTTGTTTTAATTTAGACTGGTTTCTATTGTTATTGCCTATTTTAACTTTCTCTTGTATTTTTTGGACGGAGAAAGAAATTTCACAGCTCAACCAAAGATGAAACAATAACGGCTTTTCCCCTTCAGTGTTCCTTCATTTCTCTGCTGCTCTGGCCTTATGTAAACTTTCATTGAAAAAATATTGCTACTGATCTTTTGGACTTCTCCTATTTAGGAAAAGGAAATTTCAGGTCAGTATAATAATTATTTGAGAATATCTCATTTGCCAAAATCTCACCCAGTGCTGTGAGCTTGGAAATAGTCAAAAGTTGCATTTAAAAAGCCAAGAATTCACTTCTGCACAGCATATGAAAAGTAGCTTCACATTCACAGTTATTTGCAGAATTGGTGTTACCCCTGCCTGTCTCATGGCAATGTGCTGAGCGAACAGGAGCCTTGGGGCAGCTTTTCCCTTGTGGATGATTGTCAAGTACAGTGGCAAATTTTCTCCATCTGACCATGTAACTGTCTCACCATTCTAAGTTCACAGTCGATGGACTTGCCTCAAAAACATTGACCTGAGTCATAAAAATGGCTCAAAGATCAGATTGTGGATCCATGTGACTGTGGCTGAGCTGAGAGTGTTTCACTTTGTGCTCCATAAAACCTTTTCCAATCCTACCACATGGAAGTACTTCATAGAATAAGAGGATGTCTGAGTTGGGAAGGTACATGGATCTGGAGATCATCTGGTTCCATGCCCTGCCCAAGCAGATGCAATAGCTGTTCCCTAGTCCCTTAGCACAGAAGGAGTAAATCTTTGCTTGGTGCATTGAAACATTGCGGGGCAACAAGGACAGAAAGAAGTAAAAATATAAAAGCCCAACTGAAATTGTGTAAATATGTAAAGCTTCAAGTTGAAAATATAGAACAAAACTTTCAAAGAAGTTCTGACTAACCTCTGTGGAATAACTCTGAGAGAGGTAGAACTGTCTTCATCTTTTAAAGTGTCTTTTGAAGGCTTGATGAAATTTCTGTTTAGCTAAATACCAGCTCTACATTTCAGAGAGAAATCATGGAATCACAGCATGGATAGGGTTGTAAGAGGCCACATTAGGTCATCTGGATCAATCTCCCTGCTTATGCAGGGTTGTATTAAGCTGCTTTTGATGCTTTCTGGCCTGTGAGTGCACAGTGATAGATCATATTGAGCTTCTCATTAAGCAACACCTCCAAGTCTTTCTCCGCAGGGCTGCTCTCCATCCATTCTCTGCCCAGCCTGTACTTGCGTTTGGGATTGTCCTCAGCCACATGCAGGACCTTGCACTCGGCCTTGTTGAACTCGATGAGGTTTGCACAGGCCCCCATCTCAAGTCTCTCAGGTGTGGTGCCTGTGTTACTCAGAAGTCAGACCCGGTGATCTAATGATGTCCTGTGGCTTCAGTGATTTATAACTGACACTGAGCTCTTGCTGGTTTGGAGTCATTAATACTGTCAATGCTCCAGAATTTCCCTAAAACACAAAGACCTTCACTCACACATTCTTTTATTCTCCCTCACCTTTATGAGGGAAAAAAAAAATTATTCACATGTCTAAAAGAAAAAAGAATTCAATAGGGGAAGGAAATAGCATGTAAGAATATCCATACACTGCTAAGTTCTCCCTTGATTGATTCAGAGATAAAAATCTGATTCTATATCCATTGGAATCTCTGACACCACATAAAAGAGAGGTTTTCAGCATTTTCAACATGCATATATAATATGATATGTGTTGCAACAAGAGAGGGTAATAATGACAGTATTAGGGAGAATTCTTTTTTCTCTCAAGATTTGTTCTAAACTGTCTTCTTAGTTATGCTGTGGCTAGTACTGATTAATTCCAACCAGCTGTTTTGCTTCTGTTTTAAGACACTAACACGAAATGCAAAATTTGTATATTCACTACGTAGCACATACACCTATATGAATCTGGTCCACAGTGAGTTGCTAATGTTCATATTACATTTTTAATATGCTTCTTGAGCTTTGAAATTCTTATATTTTTTTTTGGCTTGTGAGAGATACAATCTATCCTATCCAGGCATTCCATCAAGTATGTAAAAATTCACTAACAGAAATCATCTTTTGCCAACTGCTATAAGACTGACAGCCTGCTGTTTTCACATCCACAAGAAAAAGCAGTTTTTATTTAACAGGGAGAACAAGTGAAACAGTGGAAGTTATTGTGCTTCATTTTACTGTAGTGGAGTTGAATCTGAAATATTTAGTAGAGTTTGGTAAACTAGACAGCTTGAATAAATAATGTTTATTGTAATTCTTTGAATGAATGAGTAGTATTTGTATCAGATTTGTAACCTAACGCTGCAATACATAATTATATTTGCAGTCAAGTTTTTACTTCCGAAAGTAGAAAAGCTGACAAAGGTGCTTGAAAAACAGCAAGAGAAAGATACATCTTCTCCCACTGCAAATGTCCATATTCACTAGAAATGCCCCATTCCAAGTTTGTTTCTAGTATAAATTCTGCTTGCCTGGAACATCCACAAGAGGGATATTATTTGCTGAAATTCACCATCTAAGCACATAATATTGAAGTGGTACAAAGTATTAATAAACAGCATGTAGTCAGATGCTGAAATTTTCTGAACATAGTCAACTTCTGTGATAACAATCTCAGCTGATAGCTGCCCCATCTTTTGACAGATGCTGAAAGAACACAATCAAGCTTCCCAGAAAACCCCTCTTGACATTTAAGAAAAAATAACAGGTATACTACAAAGCACAGTTTGATTTCCATGAACAGTTCATTTAGTCCAAAAAAGGTTTGAATAGAGAGCTCCCCAAAATTGTGATGATAATGGCAGGAGCCTTCAGAGATTAACTGTTTAAAATAATGCATGTATGCTATGACTGAGAGTATGACTCAACAGAAAATCAAGGGCTTGATAAAAACAGTGGTAACAACAGACTCCACATTTTTTTCCTATTCCTTATTATTGCTGTTGCTGTTGTTCTTTATAATGGGTTTTCCAGTGAGGACTGGGTATCAAAAAGCCAAATGTGAAAAGCTGTTCCCAGTAGCGGATTTGCCTGTCTGAGGGCACAGAGCACTGAGGTTTCCAGGAGGAGCTGGCTCCTGCCTGTGGCCTGGCAAGCAGTGTGGTGGGGCTGGGTACCAAGCAAACCCCGACTGGAGCCAGCTGAAATTCATGCTATTCTTCTAATTCCCAGTGCTACCCAACACTGAACCTAATGGAAAGGAAGTCTGCTTTATTGCACAACTGATACTGCACTGCTGCTGAAGTACCCAGCTCAGTAACACTTGAGTGATTAAGCTGAGCACGAACTCCTGAAAAGTCTTTCCTGCAGGTAAGTTTGACTTCAAGTGTCAACAAATTCAAAATCTCCAAGAATAATTCTTTCATCCCACAAAATTTTTCACTTCACCTTGCTCTTCATCAAGCCACTGAGGTTACCAGTCAAATGAGGCATGAGGCAGTTTTACAATGCAGCTCCTTAGTGATGGAAATTAATGTCTTCTTGGGAAAAACCATCAGTCTGAAATGTTGATTGCAATATTTATTCTTTCACCAACAAAACAGATGCTGTAAGCTGCATAAAATTGTCCCTTAATTGTTTAATATGAATCAGCTCTACAGGGGTGTATAAAGGAGGCATCTGTTCGTTTATTTCTGATACTCTTAGAAGGTGCTAACTGTCGTGTGAATGGGTAGAGGTGATTCATTACGAATATCTGCCGCATGTGACCTAATTTTTAATGGGTCATAAAGGAATTTTGTATCTTCCAAAGATGAATATGATAGCATTACATGTTGTCTTTCACAGCTAGAAATACCAGAGAGGGATGCACTGATGTTCTTATACAGACTGGTCTGAAGGATTTTTTCTTGTTTTGTTTATAACATTGATCATAACCTTAAATAGTATTTCAACACTTTCTAGGAATAAAGAATCCAAGAGAAAAGCCACTTCCCATAATACAACATTTTTAATGGGAAAATGAGGCAAAAAACCCTATCAACATAGAATAATTTTTTTCTAATTAAGTAATCTACCTAAGTCAGAGTTTGCAGTCTGTCTCTCCCTCTCAGGCTTAACATTTCAGCTTCCTTTGCCTCTTCATAGATTTTATGTGCTCCTACTACAGCTTAAAGAAGCAGTATATGGTCCCTCTCCTTCCTCCAGTATGAATGCCTTGTGCCAAAACACAGAACCAAACAGGAAGCTTCCTCAATGTACATCAAGAGAGACAAAACACTAAGTCCACTTGATTCACTTGTCCTGTGCATTGAATGCACAATTCCCTTGTGACCTGCCTTCCCTGTGGCAGGGCTGCTCTGTGGAGGTGCCACAGGTATGGAATTCACGGCACCATATACTTTGTGATAGTAAACAGCTGCATTATCTCAAGAGGCTAATTCAAAGCATGATGTGCTACACAGTTAATCATAGAAACTTCGTGAGACAAAAGGCAGAGTGAGCAACCTATTGTCATGACTGGCAAATTCTCAGAAAGTTGCAGCACTCAATTGGCTCTTGGAGTAGAATAATATGATTTAGCTGTTTTGACACTGTGTCGCCTGAAGGTAATAAAAATATTTGAGTGATGTCACTCTGGCATGAGATCTGCCTGCCACCCCTTCTTGTTGCTAACAGTAAAAATCTTCTTGTTTCCTCTAAGCAAGAGACAATTGAAATATTTCTGTAATTATGTAATATTATACAAACTTCCTTGCACGTAGAAGAAGACTGCGCAAGGTGCCACAGATGGTTTGAGGATCTTAATAAGGCCCAGATGATCCTAAATTGCCAATTGGTATTTTTATTTTCTTTAAATCTATGTTATGCCTTCCCTTTCTGTGTTTCTTGGCTGAATGATTAAGGTCAGCTGCTATTCAGCCCCAAAGGCTCAAAGCAATATTTTTTGCTATTGTGCAGTTAATGTCTGGTTTGTTGCATTTTTTTAGTTCATTGACTTTGGTTTTTGGATCTGGTTGCATTATTAACAGTCCCCCTGTTGCAGTAGACTAGATGTGCTAAGTAAGTCGATGCACAAAACTTATTTTTTCTGTCTCAGAGATAATAAAAAAGTCACGACATCCTTTCTGTTAGCTTCTGTGCAGACCAGATTTCTCTGAGCAGGTGCTGATTGTGGGTAATTTTAATCCAGATTCAGACATCTCAGTGATATCCTGCTTTCTGAAAGGTGATGTGAAGCTTTTTCTCATAAGGATTGTCCGATTGTCTCTTTTAAGGAATCTTGTATTTTGCAACTGAAATTAACAGATTCTTTGGGGGGATAAAATAGACTTCCTTGATTTTGCTGAGATTTCTTCATTTTTTTCCTCAATGCCATGAAAGGTAGAGTAACGACAAGAGCTTGCCTTGGATGATCACTTGCAGTAATTGACAATGGCTTTCTCAGTTTTGACAAGAGGTTACAGCAAACACTATGACAATGTTGGGAATCAGCGAGTTGGGCTTTTAAAATGTTCTTTAAAACATGTGAGACATCCAAGCAGGGAGGCAATCAGTAGAAGACAGGCATAGGTAACCCAGAAGAGCATATGCTATTTTGCCTTTCTAATTTTTAGTTAAATTACAAAAATAATACTGTTTAGTTCTGCTGTGTTCTAAGTTTGCTTTTTTCCCTAAGAGTTTTTTCTAGGAAGCCTCACAGAAACATACATCTTTTAAGGATATGAAACAGAGAAAACAGGACTATGAAGACAACAGTCAAAGTGAGGCAGTTTAAAACTCACCAGTACTCAATGTGACAGTCTCCAGCATTTTACTCACGCTGCAAGATTATTGTCTTAGCGTAAAACAGCTTATAGGGGAAAAAGAAAAGCTCTTACATGAACTTTTACTAAAGTAATGGGATGTTCTGTGGGACTGGTAGTTAAATGGACTGGTGCCTGTCGATTGTGCTATCACTTCTGTGCATAAAACTAATTTGCTTACAAGCAGTCCATATGTCATTAGCATTATAAGTGCTAGAAGAAAATAATTAGCTTCTAGTGTACTCTATAGCTAAATCACTGGAGCAGAAATGATCAATAAAACAGTCAATAACAAATCATTTTGTCCCATTTTATTAATGCTGTTACATTTCATGCACTTTCCAACCTGGTTTGTCTGCACATCATGAGACATTTCATGTCACACTGCAACTTTCATCACAATGACACCGACCACACAGCTATGCAATATAGTAGTTAAAGGCCAGCTGTCTAAATCAGTAGGTGTCTGGGAAATCAGTAATTCTTTACATATGTAAATTTCACCCACAGAATGTTATGAGGTGCTTAGCTAACAGATCTGACCAGACAGCAGTCAGAAGGAGGAAAAGAGGGAGTTTAAAACTAGATATCAGAGGTCTTATCATACATGACAGAATATTCACAGAATTACAGAATGGTTTGGGTTGGAAAGTACCTTAAATACTATCTAGTTCCAACCTGCCTATCATGGGAGGGCCACCTTCCACTAAGCCAGGTTTCTCAAAGCCCCATCCAACCCAGCCTTGAGCACGTCCAGGGATGGGGCATCCACAACTTCTCTGGGCAAGTTATTTGAGTGCCTCACCACCCTCACAGGAAAGAATTTCTTCCTAACATATAATCTAAACCTAGCCTTTTCTGTTTGGAAGCCATTCCCCCTTGCGTTATCACTATCTGCCTTTTACAAAAGTCCCTCTCCAGCTTTCTTGCAGCCTCCCTTTAGGTACTGGAAGGTGCTATAAGGTCTCCCCAGAACCTTCTCTTCTCCAGGCTGAACATCCCCAACTCTCAACCTGTAGCAGACATCCACTATAAAGTCACCTGTCCCTGCCCTCCCTTTAATCCTGACCCATATGGTCTTGGTCTATTCCCCATCCATCTGCAGGCAGAGCTCCATGCACTCCAGCTGGTCACTGACACAGAGGGAGACACCCTCTTCTCACCTGCCCTGCCTGTCCTTCCTAAGAGCCTGTATCCTTCCATTCCAGCTCTGCAGTCACAGGAACCATCCAGCCACATCTCTGTGATGCCAGTAAGATCACAGCCCTGCAGACATACACATGCCTATAACTCCTCTTGTTTATTCCCCATATTGTTTATTCCCCATGCCATTTGCATAGGGGCACTGAAATTGGGATCCTGATGAATCTGACTTAGTAGCTGGAGCAGCTGGAATTCCTCCGTGCTGCAAAGGAATGGTGAATCTCAGGATTATTATGAGGCATGAAGGCTCTGCACACATCTCTGTGATGACAGTCAGCAATCCTGTGACAGTCAGAATTACTGCCATCTCATTTCATATTTGTTGGTGCTGTGGAGGTCAGATGTGCTGGTGACCCTTTTCTCTATGTGTTTAATGGCTCCACTGTTCAAGATTTTCATCCAACAGAATCACATTGATTGGAATCAGAGGAAATAAGATTGCACACAGAAATCTGCACATGGCCTCTATTTGTATAAATTTGCATTTACATTATATTTGCATCTGGGGAGAGCCCACATACTATATTTTTCACAATGCAGCTGCAATGTCTTTGGAGCCTGGGTACAGTGGTTGAATACATATTATTCAGTGCCAGACTAGTTTAGCTCTTTTTAAATCATCAGGAACTGAGTAGTAGATTAATTAAATACTGCAGTGTTTATTTGTAATTCTAGCACTTCCTCTTCTTCTTGTTGAGCCATCATTTCATATTAGGATTGAAATCCTAATTTTAGTTGCTTTTGCAGGCAAAGTACTAATTTGAGAAAACAGATTTTAAAAGTCTAAATATAACTGGCCAAAAGAGTGTCTGAATAGTTAGGTAAAATGAGCAGATGATGAACCACATGGGTGTATGACGAGTATTTCAAGAGCTAGAAGAGACATAACAAGGTACCACAACGTAAGGACATGACAGAGTACCATTTCTTCAGTGATGGAAAGAGCGAAGCAGTGAAAGGCAGACAAAATAGAACTGATAACAACACCAAAAAAACCACTATATGCTAAAGCAAGCAACACACATTTAAAGCATGTACTGAATGATTCTACTGAACTTAAAGATGAGAAAAGCAGGCCTGTGAAAATAAATGTTTTGTGGGAATGAGTGTTAGGAGGATTCAGGCAGTCACAACAGGGAGCTGCTGCAGCTTTAACTTTACCCTTAATGATTAGAAGATTTAGTCTAAATGTCTATGAAAAGCTAGGTCAGAAAATCTCTTAGTCTTAGATCTGTGTTTTCCAAAAGAAACCATGCAAATATCATTCTTGGTATCACTGGAAACTAATTGAGTAGAAGATATACTACTAGGGAACAAAGATTTTAACAGATAATCCCAGAGATTCTCTTCTCAGATTGAACTAGGCAAAAAGATATTTCCATTACATACTTTCCAGATTACTAGTTTTTTGCAAATAGGAGCAACCAACTGGAGAAGCTATGGTTTTTTTGTCTCTGATGAATAAAACAAATTGAGAAAATCTAATAAAAATGGAATATTGTCTGGGAAATATCTTCAAACTTTACCATGTCTTTACCAAGGGCTTTCTGAAAGTGATTATCTATCAGGAAGAAACAGTCTGTCTTTAACTCAGTAAAGGCTCTTGATTTTTGTTAATTTCAAATGAAGACTCTGTGTTCCAGTTTGTGTCATCTATTAAACATAAAAAAGCACCATATTTTTAATTGTCTATTTGTTTAAACCCATCTGAGAAACACAGGAATCTTTACCAGATTAGACTCACTGGAAACAAATCCAGAGGTCAACAAAATGCTAATAGACCAAAGGCTGGTGTAAAGGTACAATAGCTTGCAATTCTGAGATTATTTGAACATATTAATATATCATTGTAGCTACGTCTCTAAATCTTCCTATATTGGCATTTTAGACACCTTCAAATCACTCATTACTGCTGCACATTGCCTGGCATGACTCAGGCTGGTCATCACCTCCCGAGATGGGACAGTGCCTGGCATTCCTTGGGTTAACTCCACCTCCCTGCCTCTCTGGTGCCTTGCCCAACAGGAAAGTCATTGCAAGGCTGGGGGAAGAATCATGCCCCTACTCCAGATCTGCTTACTACTGTGTGACTCCCTCTTCTCATTCCTGGCAGCCTTCCAACTCTGCAGGAATCTGTGACCCAGGGAGCAACAGAAGGAGTGGTGGGGTCTTTGGATTTCAGATCATTCTGTGTGATCTTCTCCCATGATTTCATTTGATAACTCATTAAAGAACTGTAAGTTAGTACCCTCAGTACTTTGCTGCAATCTTTTGTTTAACCACGTATTATGTGGAAGTCGCTTCCTTTTCAGTCTTGAGTTTTGCTCCTGCTGGCTTCCTTGAAGGCTGTCTAGTTCTTACACTGGAATTGTTTCCCATACCCCTGACCCACACCAGTGAACATTTTATAGACCTGCATATACCTTTTGTCAGTTGTCTCTCTTTCAGGCTGAGCAATCTGGTTCTATTTAAGTTATTGCCTCTAAAGAAGCTCTCCTGAAGCTTTGATCATGTTTTATGTGCACTGATTTTCACCTGCTATTTTATCACCTATGCCATGTCATTACAGTCTTCTGCCACTCTTATTACCTCGCTTTACCCTTAACTTTTTCACACTGAACAACTTTTTTCTCTGATTACTTCCTGAAGTTTGAATCCTAAGCATTTATTCCCCTTTATCAATATTAGGGGCATGTTCCCTTGTTTTATGGTAACTTTAAGAGCATTTGGTAAGGAATCTGGTCAAAATGCTTTTAGAAAATCAAATGTGTAAAGCAGTCAGACCTTCTTTATCCATCTTCTTCATTTTCAGCATAATGTAGTAGCTCTACCAGATGGGACTTGCCTATACCAAATCTATGTGATTTTTCCCAAGTAATTAGTACATATAATTTCTTCCTTATATGGGCTTATTGATTAGTATTTCATTGCACCTAACCGGAATCCTGTCCACAAGTGGTCCCACAGCAGCCTGGTACTGTAATACAGAAGCAATTGTAAACTTAAGGTTGTGCATCAATTTAGATGTTCCACATTTTGAGAGCTCTTGGGTGAACACCATGAAGAGTTTGCAATTTATTAATATTTTGGGGTTTTTATTTCCTTCCTGATCTCCTGACATTTTATATTGAGTTAGAGCATACACTGTGTTATCCAAAGACTCCTGGTGTGGAAACCTTTCATGAGTTCCTCTCAAGATAAATTAAAAAAAAAAAAAAAATCACTCAATTTTTTTGGTACTGCACCTATAACAGTGAAATAAAGCAGTCACAATGCGGGTTCTGGTTGTTGTGATCACTGTTTACAAGCAACACACAAAAACTATTATAGGTTTGAAACACAGGAGCTCCAGAAAGCTGGGTTTGCAGATAAACAATAGTTTATATATCTCCTGGCCACTTGGTGCCTTTTTTTTAACCACAGCACTGGTAGAATCTAACTACTTTGGTTTCCATATTAGCCAACATTCACTCCTTCAGCTTCATTATTTTATTCTCTTATTTTTGACCGATATAAGGAGACATATGCAAACTCAGGATATGTTCCTAATGTTTAAAATTGTTTCCAACTTCAGTGCAAAGGTGATTGTTAATCAACTTCTGTTATTAACTTCTTTAACCCTTCTCTGGTGTAAGAAAATACATATACCTCTAAATAGCAACCAGAGAGTAACTGTTCAAATGATAGCCAACATCATGGTGGCCACAAAATTTGTTGGGGAACAAGTGCTCTAGCAATCCATTATCAAGATTGGATTTTATCTCCACAGGATACTCACTTAAAGACAATTTAAAGCTTAGGTGCTTCCTTATACTTGTGTAGCTAACAGCTAAATAGTGTTGTAAGGGAACTGTGGCTTAAAATGACTGAGCGATACCAAATGGACATTTTCTACTTCTCTTTCTGCAGAAAACTATGTCTAAATGTTACTATAAAATTGAATAATTAGAGTTTCTAATAGCCTAAATTAAAAAAATAATATTTATTCTTGCAGCAAAAATACTTTTAAAACCACCATGACTAGCTGTCCTTTCTTGTTGCTATCATTGTTATAATAATAATGGTGTTTTCTTCCTAACCAGTGGAGGAGGTTGAACTACTTAATTTTATTTCTACTCCTAAACATTCGGACTCAGTGTGGCATGGAACATGACTCTCAGCAATGATATCATTTACAGGCAATGGTTGTAATAACAAGACAACGGTGCTTAATGGCAATTGAGGTCTTTAATTAATAACGTTTTAAATCCTAGGACAATCTGTTTATTAAACATTGCAGTAAAACTGCTCAAAATGCATGCCTTTTATTCAGATGGTACCCAGAGTCATTGCTGTTGTAACAGGTTTCACAAGTCTCTCAATTAAATCTGACAAATATAAATGCTTTGCTGTATAGCTAGGGGGGGGAAAAAGCATGTTTATTTTAGAGCCTGTGTTAATCTTGGCTGCTGAATATACATCTTGGTTCAGCTGGTAGCTGCATCATTACTAAGCCTCTGTTGCAGAATGGCAAGAGAAAGAAATGACATGGCTGTAATCAGCATCCGGGAGATTTGCCTCCAAGGCACCAAATATCACCCAGAAGGATTAACAGCACCTCCTTAACACCTAAAGCAAGCCTAACAACAGGAATATCTTCTGTGTGTGGTCTTTTCTGACTGAAGAATAAGGAATAGCATCTCAGTAAGTGTCTGCCACCAGGGACTGCAGCTGCTTTGGGGACCCATAAGCCTCCAGTGAGATCAGGCTTCACTTTGGTGACAAATCACAGCAGGAAAAACAAAGTTGAGAGGGTCCCTGAAGCAGCTCTAGTGTGGGTTTGTCAGGTACTGGTGCACCACTCTATCAGCTGAAAACCAGGAACTGTTATGCAATGTTTGGTAGCTGAAGAGCATCTTCTGGGGAAGTTGAAGGCATTCCAGCTGCTACTCTGTCCATCTGTGCTACCACATGCTCCAGCTCACATGACAGGGAAGAAGCTGGTCTTTGGCAAAATATTTCCACTTCTCTCATCATTGCAGAGGTATCTGTCCCATCTGTCTGCTGCTTCAGATAACTGTAATTTGAGAACAGCACTCTGGCACTGAGGACTGAGAGCTGTGATTGGATAAGTACTAGAATCAAGCCTGAAATGAAAGTCAAGTTAAATTAAGAAGTGTTTGCAGTCAAAGAGGTCTGCCTTAGTCTGTTACTTTTTGTTGATCATTTTCCACCAGAAATCTTTCCTAGATAAATCTTGCAGTTCACATTTAAGATACATTTTAACCTTTCAGGTAAATGCTAGGTGAACTTCTTTGCCTTATGATTGCTAATTATTTTTAAAAAGTCAGGAATATGTTTAAATTAACATCTGTGCCGTGCCAGATGTCATTCATCTGGGTTGGTATAATAAGACTAAGGTTTTTTTCCTTTTCTGGTATTATTCACAAAGATGGCACACTTTGCATTTAGAGCACTTTACTCATGTGACAGCACTGCAATATAAATTTCCCACCTGAATCCAATCATTCTGTTCTCAGTTCAAGTACTTCTTTCAAGGACTGGGGGTCTTGGGCAGTTTCAATTGAAGTCTTGGTGTGAGAAATATGACTGAAATATCATTGAAATGGAGAGAAAAATTCACTTTCCTTTTGAGTGATACATCAAGACCTGACAAAAACCTACCCTAGAGCTGCTTGGATTTCTTTAAAATTATTTTTCACTTAAAATATGAGTTCATGCAAGAGTTTAAATATTGCTTATACAGCTTTCTGTGGTCATCGCAGTATTGATACTTCTGGTAAACTTTTCATTCACAACCACCTTGAGCCAGATTCAGTAAAAGACTTCGATGTCTTAAAGTTACTGAGGTAAAAGCATGCAGCTAAATTCTAAATCCTGGAATAGGTCAGAAATTTTTGCTCCACTGCAGAGCTTGTGTGTATATATTGGGACTGCAAGGCAGTTGTGTCATTCAAAACCCAGAGCTGAAAACTCACTCCTCAATGATCCTGAGCAGAATGGGGAGGTGCTGCTTACCCCACCTCCACAGTTATCCACCTCTTAAAGCAGGAAAGTTGAAGATCCCCAGTCCATGAAGTATGAAGGAGCCCCTCTGACGCCACCTATTGGTAGCCGGCCGCTGTGCAAGTAAAGAAACCAATCCTTAAAATCAGGAATTCTGCGAATTCCCATGAGTAAAAAAAGATCTGTGTCCAGTGGTTGTGGCACACAGCCATGTAAAGAGAAGGAAAAGGCTTATCTCTAACTTCTGGGCTTTCTTATATCCCTGGTTTCATTAATTCCATAATTTAAAATTATGTAAAGTCAGTAGAAGCATAGGAAAGCACCCGAGAATATTTCTATACTAAACCAGAACACCCTCCTTTCCAAAAGTTGTAATTTTCCTAGGGTTTCATCAGTGGTGGATCTGTGAAAGAACTAATGAAATATGTGCTCATCAAACCATGTTCTAACATTTATAATTCCTGGGAGTGAAGAGAGAAAGAGCAAGCAGATCAACATCTGAACTTCCAAGAAGAAAACATTAATTGACTTGTGAGATTTTAATGTAGATTTATGCTCACTTCCTTTTAAGCTAAAATATTTACCCAGTTAAAGATTTATGCCACAGTTGTGGTAGATCGTGTTTTGGAACTCAGTGAATGGTTATCTCCCTGAAATTCGTGCTTTAGGATGTAGGTGTGATTATTTACAGTGTTCATTTCATGGCTTTAACTAATTTGAGGATTTACTGCTAGCAGTTCTGATAAATTTTTACATGATTTCATTTTGACCATTATTTGATATTTGTACATATTAAGTCTTAAGCGATTGGAAAGTCCTTGTAGAAGGCTTAAGTATTGCATCCTCTTTGAATTGATTCCTGCTTATTTATTACTTTTAATAAAATTAGTGAAAAGCATATTCAGTCACTTTTTCTTCAATATATGGTTTTAGACGTGCCATTGAGACAGAACCAATTACTTTCCTTTACCTGTGGCTTACTCTGGGTGATTTAATAAGATGAACAGGGGGAATTATCCAGTTTGAATGAGCAAATGCACACTGATTCTAAGAGCCTGGTAACTGCAGACATGGCTTGGTAAAAGGAGAGGTATCATTAATTCCAACTGTAATCAGAGTGCCATTTTCCAGTACAATTTCCCATCACAGAATGGCCAATAAAACAGAAGTTTCAGTGCACAAGAAAGTTTTTGGCATACGATCTTAATTCAAATAAGATTAAAACCAGCTTTTCAGAAAAATTTCCTATGAAGCAGAAATTCCCCAGAGCCACCAAGTGTTCTGTGAAAATGACATTCTTGTCAGCTTGCATAAAAATAGCTGTAACATTGATTCATGAGAGCAGTTGCAGGGGGTTTCAGTATTTTCCTGCCCAAAGCAGATCTGTTGGTGGGATGCCAAGGCACAGACCCTGATGCTCAGAGGATCTATAGCTCTGGGATAGGCACGAACCATGGGAGCTATGCTGAGTCTGAGATGCTTTGAATGAAGGCTGACTGAGCTAGTGGTTCCAAGCAGAAGTTTTCTCTTCACAAAGTGTCTGAAACTCCTGAAGGCACTTACAGGTTTCTAAAATGTCCTAATATATCTTGCAATCAACTGAAACAGTGCCATTTTTAATAACTCTCAGTTGCATATCTCACCCCTGGGCTGAACTGATTACTCTGCAATCTAGCCTTCATTTTGAAAATTAAGTTTCAGAATGTGCCCCAAATACTTTCAAAGACCTTTTTATTTTTTTCAACTGAGCCTGCAAAGACACTGAAACAACAGCTCCAAGTCAGCCTTCTGATTACTCTGGGAAGATCAACTGGAAAAGGTGGAAGTTCACCAAGTCACATCTTCAATGGACCACATCACCATAACAGCAGAGAATTTTTTGCAGAGCCAGCAGGTTCCTCAACTCCCAGCTGTCCTCATACTTCAACAGGGAGGAAAACCCAAGCCATCAACTATCGCCTCCCATGTGAAGTGACAACATTTACTGTATAATCTATCCAATGTCTAGAGCAGTGGGAACTACCGTTTACCTGCAGCTAACTCCCTGCATCAGCAGAACATGGAGAACAGGGAGAACAGCACTCCAGTCCTTCAAAATAGAAAGCTTTGCCTTCCAGAACAATAACCCAGATAGAGAGGATCAGAGATGGCAGCCAAACAGAAGTGGGGAGGGAGCGCTTCCATACAGAAAAAATCAGTACTGGTACTCCTGCCAGCCAGGTTTGGCC
>VZRN01004865.1:859385-887555 GCA_013397935.1 Dasyornis broadbenti | reverse complement strand
AAGAAGAAAAAAAAAAAGAAAAAAAAAAGAAAAAAAAAAGAAAGGAAAAAAAAAAGCTGCAGATGGGATTCAGTTTGAAATTCATACCTCTAGATTTAGGTTTCTGCCATGTCAGCCTACAAACCAGGTTCATACAGCTAATAAAACATGCAGAAGTAGTGCCATATGATATACGTTACAGCATCTGAAAAATCTATATGTGTGGGTGGTGGTGAAGGGATGGAGCCTTTGGGACAATGTTTGGAGACCCAGTGGGGCTTTCCAAACTATTAGTCAGCTAGCATCCTAAAAAGATACTAGCTGACTAATAGTTTGCAGATGATTTATACCATGGCTGTTTAAGCAACCATGATAGCCAGCAGACAGCTTGAGTCATTTACCCACATTTGGGGCTCTGGGATGAGCACCTGAGAGAGCTGAAAGGCAGGTATGACACAGGACTGATGAGTGTCACACACATCCTGTAACATTATCTGGGGATAAGGCAGGATGCCTCAGAGCTGTCCATGAATGGTGCTGGACATCTGCAAGTGAGCAGCTAATTTCAACTCAGAAGTAAATCACACTTCATTGAAGTACAGAGACCTGTTCATCTCACTAAATTTAAAGTCACATTTGCTTAACTGAACAGCTCTCCATATGCATTACCTCTATCCCCATTTTCTGCAGAGAATAAAGAGCTTGTTCAAAAGGTGAACATTGTAAGTTCACCTACATTTTTAGGTGTCTGGAACTGGAATTAGTATGACACTTATTATTCTTTATTTTTAAAAATCGTGGCTATGCATTAGATGCCAGAGAGACTGTGGATATGAACAGGACTGTGGATCCAAGTTAAAAAAAATTAAAATCACAGGAATTCCTACAGAAGGTGCATATAGTCCCATATAGGGCTCTTTTATTCAAGCACACCCCATATCCCTGTTTTACATATGAATCCTGACTACCTGGCACCTGAAGGGTCAATGCTGCACTGCACCAGGCACCCATGGTGGATCTGAATGTCTCTCTGTATTTAGGACCTTAAGCATCTTTGTAAAGTTTCCATGATGGATTCAAAGGAATAAACAAATTATAAGACTGAGATTCATTTGTCCCAAATTGTGTAAACCACACATGCTTCATATTTAATAAAAGGTACCACTTGATGTTGACTTCCTGTGGTCCTTTTTATTAAGTGTTACTTTCCAATGCCCCCTGTGAGAGAATAATAATAAGCTCTGCCACACTTGCTGCACAGAACCCATTAAAACATCATCTGTCCTTGCCCCGTGAAGATGAATCCCCTGGGAGGTGGTAGGAACACTGATTTTCAGAAAATAAAGAGGAAAATTATCTGCCAAAGAAAAAAATATAAATTTCAGAAGTCACATGCACCACTGTGGTACTTCAGATAACACGTTGCGAACTTTGATGATAATTGAAGCAATCTGACTGCTGCTTGTCAAACTGAAAATTCAAATGCCTATTTGAATGCTTTCTAATTTAATAAAATTGTATCCAAAGGTGTCTTCCCTCATTTTTGGACCAGATACTTCAAAGTCATCTCAAAAAATTTAGTCCACAGCACATCAAATGTCACCTGTTAGTGACTCTGAACTGGCTCAAGAGAGCAATGAAAGGCTATGTTTCTACCTACAAACAATTTTCTAAATAACTCTGGGAAAATACTCCTTCTCCTCGTGTTGTTCTGTCCATGGCTACAGAACAGTGCGTTTGGCTGCAAAGCACCTTGAAAGCTGCAGGTTCAGCTCCAGGATTTGCAAGTGTTCTTAGACTACTCTATTTCTAACAGAAGTATTGGGACCAGAGTCACAACGGAGACAGCGTGACAGCTAGATACAGCATCAAAGAGGTAAAAAAGGTGCAGGGCTTTGAACAGTGGTTTTGGTCTGCTTCATTCCACAGCAACAACTACTACTAAAAATCTGGAAAAGTCCTATTGGTAGCAGAGGAAAGGAAGAAAATTAAAATGGTTAAGGCTTTGATGATATAAAGTATTAAGAACAGCTTTTACTTTAATGATATCCTTAATCCTTTTCCTTTTCAGTTAGAAGTTTTATAAGAAAAGCTCTTGTACGACCGTATTTGAAAAGACTAATTTATTACTTTCAGGGGCTAAAAATAGTTGAGACAAGGTAGAGCTCATTGCTGCCGCTAAAACTGCTTCCTTTGGAGCCAAGCAAGATCAAGACACAGCACAAAAAAGAGCAGAGCCACAGCTTTTGTCTCCAGTGCAGCCTGGTGTTTGCAAGCTGCTGGAGGCACCTGTGCTGCGGGCGCTCCTCAGTCACCGTGCTAGTGCCGGTGCTGTCCCAGTACCCATGGCTCCGGCTGGCACTGCCGCACTCCCTGACCCTCATCCGTGCACTTGGCCCTCGTGGCACCATTGCCTGTGGCCACACCACGCTGCAGGATCCTGTTGCCTGAGTGCAGATTGCTGTGCTGGCGCTGAAGGAAAATAGAGGCTGGCTCTTGGCTGCTGCCTTTTGAAGGATGTCACTGTAAGGCTGAATGGTGCTCTGTGCAAAAACCCTAGAATGGATTCTGAATGAGCTTTTTCTGGGACTTGGAGGCAAAAGCACCACTTGATTCAGTTCCGTTTACAAGTTTGTTAATTAATTCAGATAAGGCTAATTAGCACAGCATTACAGTACTATGGCTATGCTCCTTGCAGGGCCAATAAGAATTTATGAACCTCACAGTTCTGCCTCCACATTAAGGCCCGAGAATTTCTCCCTTTTTGGCAGGGACCAGGGCAGCTTGGTCACCTTGGAGAGGCTGAGCTGGTGCTGCAGGCAGGTACCCACAATAATCACCAGCCAAGAGCTCCTGCTCCTCTTATTCTACACCCAGGCCAGTCGTACCCACTCTGTGTTATATCCAGTTTGATAACCACCAACATGGGTTTTGCTGCTTCAAGTTGAAAGAGTTAACTGCTTTCCAGCTGATTCTAGCATCTCCATTTATAGGTAGTGACTTATGTTTGCCTGAGTTGTCAGACAGTGTGTCATTCCTGTATTAGTCATAATTCAGTTATATGTTTCTGCATAATTTTAATGTATGTCAAATATGATTCATCTGGGATGCTATTCCTACCATCACACAGAACTTACCCAACTGATATTCCAGGATAATGCAGATCTTGGGAGACTCTTAAAGTAGGAAGCATATTTAAGCTCCAGAAGAAAAATAAAAAATAAAAGGAGGGAAAACTCATACCAAGACTGTGAAGTTGAGGCCATGGTTTAAAAAGGGCAAAAACATTATTAAAAATGAGCAGATGCTGAAGAATTTTGAGTGCCAGGTACCTGGCTCAAGAATTTTAGCTTGGAAAATCAGTCATCTGGCATGCCATAGCACTAACCTGTGGATACTTTCACAGAGAGAATCATTGCAACTCAGGAGAGTCATCTAAGACAAATAAGAAAAATTGCCCTCTTCAGACACCCTTTCTGTTTTTTCTCTAGAGTCTAGATAAGCAGCTACATTTTCAGAAGTCAAGAGTTCAGCAGATAAGCCCCACTTAGGCTAACTCAAAACTGAAAGAACAAAAAATTAATTTAAATCCTTTTCTAGCTTAGGCTTTCTTGAGTTTTTAGAAGCTGTAAACAAACAACACACATGCTGCTCAAACACCCTTTGCTTCTTTCACTAATTGGCATATCAGTTATGTGGAGCAGCCTCCAATAACAGTGCTACTGAACAAACCAGGCCTGAGTCCTCCAGGGGATCCACAAGGTGAAAACCTCATGAAGTTCAACAAGGCCAACTGCACTTGGGTCAGGATAATCCCCAGTATGAATAAAGACAGTCACAATTCCTGAAATTTTCCATTATTATTAAGGTTTCGTCTTCCTGCACTCCGACAGGAATGAACTTTCTGTGGGAATGACCAGAGCATGTCCCAGGAATATTCAAACCACAGGCAGAAGGAGCTTATCCACGCAAATAAATGACAGAGGAGCAAAGTAAATGTCTGTCTTCACAGAGAAGCACATAGATGCAATTCTGTTCAAAAGCTTTCTCTTTGATTTGGTGGACAGACTTTAACATTCCTCTGAGTGAACAGAGTAGTATGATTACAGAGACCTCTCTCTCTTTCTGTCTATCGACTTCCTGATGCCACATGTGGTGCTCCAGCAGGAGATCCTGAAAAATTCCCATACCAAATATTCCGCAACCAAACATATAAGCACTGTGAATTCAAGATCCCATTTTGACTCAGACAACACAGAGATTTTGAGCTCTCAAGTTGAAAATGCATCAGTGAAGGATAATGTAGTGTATGAGGCAAGAATGCAGTCCCAAAAGGGCTGGTAATACTGTTCTGTTTCAGTAAGAGGCTTTGGTGGGCAAATATATGTGAAAATGTCAACAGTTTTAACTAATTTCTTTCTTGGTCAATCAGCAACAAGATCTCTTTAAAAATGGACTGTCTGTGACAGCTCTACTGAAAAATTGTACTATGACTAGAACCATTAATCACAGTGTGACTGTAATACCTTAAAATGAAATCAATCCAAAATAATTGAAGCCTTTCTAAAGATCTGACTCTGCGTCTTGCACTGAGTCTGGTCATATCCAGCTGAGATAAGATGAGGGAATGATGACTTACTCAATTCATATACTTATTCTCTAAGACAGCTAAAACAGAAAAAAAACCCAAAAACAACAAACAAAAAAAAACCAAAAAACAAAAAAACAAAAAAACAAACAAACAAAAAAGAAGGTATGCATATTGCCAATTATCTAGGCTTGGAAAACCTGCTTTTAAATGGAAGTACTTAAGAATTGAATCATCAACAATAAATAAAATATTGGTTTTACTTAATAGAGATATAGATATAGAGCTATAGTTCACACACCATGGGACTGGAAAGCACTTAGATCATCCATTCCACATCACTACCCAAAGCAGGTTCAGCTATACTTATGCCAGTCTTGACAGATGTTAAAGACTTATGATTTTTGTCCTCTTTCTCATAAAATACGGAGAAGACTTTATTCCCTTTTTCTTTGTAACTAATTTCTTGAAAAGTCAGCCCACGTCTGCCTTAAGTTATTTCTTTCCTTGACTAAAGAACTCCAAGGCTTCCATTAGCTTTTCTTCAGCCACTGTATTTTCTAAATCATGCTTGCTATGCACTTCTCTCCAGTTATGCATATTTTGCTCAAAATAGGTAAAAAAGACTGCTCACATGTACACTCAGATGTTACCGGGATCAAATAGGAAGAACCATTTATGTGCCCCTGTAATCCCTTGTGCCGCTCACTAAGCTGCTGTCTGGCCAGTTTTCCTCTACCCTATACTTGCATAACCTACAGCTCCTGTCTTCAGGTCACACTTGGTTCTTGCTCTCAAGGAAATATGCCCTGTTTGAGTTATATCATTTCTCTTTGATACATTCTTCACTCCTGACAATGAATATTTAATAGTTATTCTCCAAGAAGTTTTCCAACAGCAGCCCATCCATTTAAGAGCTGTTGTGTATTTTCCTAGTTTGTCTTCAAAAATTGTAAAGAGATAGGTATAAGAGCCTTTGTAGCACAGAGTTTCCTACTGGGTTGCATTAGTTTGGTTTGCTTTATATTTGACCAAGTATTCACTAAAAGTTTTCTCTCCTTTATCTTCTAGGTATTTACGCAAGGTTTACTTCATTATATTTCAATTTCTTTGTAGAAATGGAAGGTATCTAAGCTCATAATTTCTTGTCTTGGGACAGTGGAGGGGGGCAAGCTTTCGCTTTGAAAAAGAGAGGTGATTTTTTGGTCTTATGGAAGCTTAACTCAGCTCCAGCTCCTTCAGATTTTCAAAAGTACCTACCTGCAGGTTTGAAAGACCTTCCGTCACTCAGATGGCACAGGGTAAATTTTTGGTTTATCTAGCTTGTGGCTTTAAGCTAGCCACCTGACTAAAATTAATCTATTCAGTAAAGACCATTGCAAAAAAAGACTATGAAAACTCTGACCTTTTTACTGTCATTTGCTAATATTTTTCCATTTCTACTGAGCAGTAGTAAGATGTTAAACTTGCTCTTTTCCTTATCAGCTAATTCACTTTCCCAAAATCTTTATTGAAATTATTTGCTTATGTTTTGCATTTTCCCCCTATATCTTATGGTCATCTATTCATATTTTTATTAAGGTTCATTTATTTGGCAGATAAGAGGGCAGAAGGGGAGGAAAGAGACAGTTTCTTCCTGAGCTGTGGGCAGCGAAGCATCAATGATTTAATCAATCTTTTTTACACCATTTCCAGGCTGTGAGCTAAACTACTGTGTGCTGTTTATCCTTGTTATGATTTTGCATCGCATGTATAAAGTAGCTGACGTGGCCACTGCTGCATAACATGGACTGGATAATTTTGTTGGTTTTCCTTTCGTCACTAGATAGAAGCACAGTTCTCCAGCACACTACACACACAACAAAAACCTGCACTGAGATTACCTATGGGATAAAGCAACACCCAGGTATAATTAACAGTGGATACAAGGAAGCAATGCCATTGCAAACAGCATTTTTGACTTCTGAAAAAGGCAATGACATATTACCATAGGTCTTACCCTGAAAATAGCAATTAACCACACAGACAAATAGATTTAAGGCACCCATAATTTCACCATCATATGTGCACTCAAAAATCACCACAAAAGCATATTTGAAATTATAAAATCTAACAAAACAACAAAACCCCCTCACCAAAACCTAAACTTAATTAATTAATTAACTTAGTTTAATTATCTAGAGCACAGATAGTGGTCCCAGTACTCATTTAACTACCTATGGTACTATCTAGAGAATCCAGAGGTTTACACTGACAGCAAGAAGACGGATGTTGCATACATCATACAAGTTAACATGCTCTCAGATGCTCTAGAACTGTTGCTCCAGAAGAGTCCATCTCTGTGGCTTATTTGCCAGCCTGGATGCCCAAGATCCAGGGGCATCTCCAGTCACACTAGGTGCGTGCCTATGTTTGGACAATCAAATCACTCCTCTAAACTTCATCCTCATTTGAATTTCAGACAAAAGTCAAAAACTGGATGAACGCTTGCACGTGGAAAATGACAATGAAGAAGACATTATTAAAACCTCAAAACATGTGAAAGTAAAAATTGTGTTTGAAGAAGAACTGCTCTTTAACTATTGTAAATTCATCCAGAAATTCTTCCTTTGCAGCCAAAACAAGAATCAGGTCCTCACAAGATTCCCAGGACTGCTCTGTATTCCCATGAGGAGAGCAAAAAAGATTTTTGGAGTATCACTGGTGAGAACATAAAAGGCTATTCATCTTTTCAGTGATTTCATATTTGCATTTAGGGCTACACAGCAGGCAGGTTTTTTTAAACTCAGTCTATACTTGAGAGTGGTTTTGTTTTGACAGTTTATGGACAACATGCTTTTGAGATTGATGAGGTTCCAAATCTATATGCTAGGCAAGAATGAAGATAATGAATGAAGAGGTCTCTGAGGGTAACAGAGGGATGACAAGTGATATAGAGAAGCGGTGTCCCACAGGTATGCACTCCTTGGTTGTCAGCTGCTTTCCAAAGGCATTAATGAAGACAACTAAGTCCTGAGAGAGACTCCTATGGTGTCAGCTGTACTCAGTACATCCGTCCCATTCAACTGTGCTCTCCAGGGATGAATTTTACTGTAACAGGGCTGTAAATTTATATTCTTTCTCATATCTATGGAAGGATGGATATATATATGCATGTGGATAGAGTAGGCAGACACAGCTTCGTTGTCTCTCTCAGCCCCAGGCTGGCCAGGCACAAATTAGCTCTGACACAGGAGTCATGAGGTGTAATGCAGGATCCAATCAGTCAGCAAGACTGATTGACTCAGGCTACATTCTGTATATGGCACCTAGATTCAATCTGGCTCCTTCCTTGATAGCTCAGACAGTATCAGTTCAGGCTACAGTGTTCTGTAGGTATTCCTGTTGTGTGTAGAGACTGGGGGGGGTGAGCCCTCATTACCAATCCCTCCATCTTAGCTGCATGGCTAACCTGGCACCAACCTTGCACATTTGTAGACAGCACAACCCACTGGCTCCTGGAATCCCAAGGAATTCCAGTGGAATCCCAGTGAAAGGATGGGCTCCTAATATTCTTCACATTGCATGAACAGCGAAGGTGCAGCCCTCACATGAATGAACAGAAGCAATGCTGTTCCTAGTCAAGACAATCCAGTTAACTTCTGCTGATGCCATGCCCCCATATCCATGTCTTTAAAATGAAGAAGCAAATAGTTGGAAAAAGAGCTTCTGTTTTGGTGCTTGCTTCTTGCGTCTTTGTTTCCACATTCATCACTGCCACATAACAGATGCCAAGTTAAACAATTGTTGCTTCTATTTGTTCATTTGAGCATAAAGACACAGTTCTGTGGTCTTATACAGCTATTTAATTATTTTGGATAAACACAATAAGAGTGAAAGTAGCTGGAAAAAGTCAATCAAAGCATACAATCTTCACCTTTTTCATTGCTTAATTAACAGTGCTTTAGGGCAGGGTATAGTGGTTATACAAGACAAGCTTCAGGCTTATTCTGATCTCAGAAATGTCCTTTTCATTACAGAATCACAGGATGGAGCAGGTTGGAAGGGACCACAATGGATCATCTGGTCCAACCTCCCTGCTCAACCAGCATCATCCCAGAGTACATTGCACAGGATTGTGTCCAGAGAGTTCTTGAATGTCTCCAGTGAGGGAGATTTCATACCTTCTCTGGACAATATGTTGCAGTCCACAGTCACCTGCACAGAGAAGTTCTTCCTCATACTCGGGTGGAACTTCCTGTGCGTCAGTTTCTGCTCACTGCCTCTTATCCTAGTGGTTGGCACCATCAGAAAGAGCCTGGGTCCATCCTCTTGGCCCTCCGCCCCTTAGCCTTATAGACATTTTAATGAGGTTGCCTCTCAGTCGTCTCTTCTTAGGGCTGAACAGGCCAAACCGCCTCGTAAGAAAGATGCCCCAGTCCACTTACCATCCTCATTGTCCTCTGCTCTACCCACTCCATTGCTCTTTTCTTTACAGTACTTTTATATACACATAATTAATTTCAAGTTATCAAGTTGCATCACCATGGTACAGGAAAGTACAGTGTGAGAGGGTTGAGATTTCTTGCCGAGGGGTTCAGTCATTTATAAGGATCATCTTCCAGCACAACAGTGTCTTGCCAGCTTCGTTCCCCTGCCTTCTGTACCTGCACTACCTACATAATATGCACTCTCCTACTTTATTGTGCTGAGACATGTTTGATCAGACAGATGCTGGGCTGAAATGGGGAAAAACACCTGCTATGTGAATACTCATGAATTCCGCAAAGGTACACAGAAGCACTTACACATGTGAATTACCCACACTATCCAAATAATGGTGACTGGAAGGTCAATCTGTAAATGATGAACCTCCTGTGATACACTGCAGGTCAGAATAGGTGACCTGGGAATCCCCTGTGACTTTTAATTTGGAAAAAATCTCAGTCTCACAGAGTAAGTACCCTCTGGTGGCCTTCTGTACTGCCATGAATTAAAAGTCACCACGGTAGGTTTTTTCCACATAGGACAATTATTAAATTTCCATGTGTAAAGTTATAAAATACACAAAATCCTCTCAGGGGGAAACACCCAAACAAGCTATTGTCTTCCAGAAAAGTATTCTGTAGGTTCATATTACTTCTTAAGTATGTTATTGGTCTTTATTAAGAAAACATATCTGGAACGACATAAAAATCACTTCAGCTCAAGGTTGACTAATTTGTGTCACAAGTCCAGAGGTTTAAGAATATGGCTTTTTCTACCTAAAGTTACTGTTGATGAAAGAATATATTGGATTTGAGTCAAAAAAGCAAGCCCTTCCTGTTTCTATTTCTGGTATACAGCTTCAGCATTCTATGATTTATGAAGCAACAAATGTTTGTGGTTTTGGTTTTGGGATTTTTTGGTTGCCTAGTTGGTTGGTTGGTTGGTTGTTTTTTTTCCTGATACACATTAAAGGAATAATTCTTCCGTGCAAGACAACAAATAAAAAGATGTTATCTGCCAAAGTAGTTTCATTTTGCATTTTTAATATTCTTATTCTCCAGTGACTAAAGTTACTTTTGAAATATAGTTTCAGGAGTTGGTTTCCTACAGTGTTTTCTTTGCTTCAATGTGAACCAGAGAAATCATCACCTGGAGAAATTTTCATTATTCGTGTTTCTATGCTGTAGGATTCGAATTTTAAATGAGTTGAGTTAACCTGTGAAGGCAATAACATAGTTTATAGCTATGTCTTTCATATAGTAGTTTCTGCTAATACACTGATACTTTTGCTGATCAATGTGTTTAGTATGTTATTTGCTAGATAGCCGTTACTGTAGCCCTGGGAGAAGGAAGTTCAGTCAAATATTGAAAATGGGTTTTTTAAATGGACTACATGGAGATTTTTGTTCTGTTTGAGAAAATTCTTTACCTCTATAAGCATTCTTAAACTAGGAAAGAAACAAAAAATCTTGTATGTTGAGTTTTGTTCTAGACTGTGTATAATTGTCTTTTTTTCTTAAATGCTGGAAAAGTAAAAGAACATATCTATCAATTTTTAGAAGTTTCAAGATATTTCTAGGCTTCCAGTGTGAAAGAAATAAACTGATTCTGATATACATATTCAAAAACACTTTCCTTGCCCAGTCTATCTACAATAGAGTTACTTTGAGGTAGCTCTAGTTAGCTCTCAAAAATAGAGGTAACAACTATTAACATTTTATATTTAACCTTTCTATCAACACTTTAGAAAGCTTGGACTAAATACGCCTCTATCTATTAAGGAAAAGTAGGTTTGTACTCTTAGGAAAGATCTTAGGCCTAGTCTTGCAAAACTTTCTGTGCATAACTGATGTTCATCCTTTCTACCAGATGTGTATAATTGAAATCAAAGTTTCATTTGTGTACAAGTTAATTCAGAGACCTTTTTTCCTTCCCATAACGAAGAACCAGTATTATTCTGGAATTAGAGATGAGCAATGGGATAGTAAGTAGTGACTCATTTGCACTTTGAGTAATCACACTGGAGCACTTGACCTGTACAGCTAAACCAACCATACAATTCAACCTAACAATGTTTATTTTCAAACAGCATTTCCTGAACCCTTTATCTGAAAAATGTCAATTACAGAATGAGTCATTCAAAAGGAGAAAGAATTACAGAAATATAAATAATTAACTACAATGTACTTGCACAGGAAGATATATGTAAAAACATCTTTCACAGGAACCTTAAGGACAGTAGGGATGCAGTGAGCTAGCACTTGAGTAAAGTACACCAAAAATTAAGCTTTTAGTCCTGGAAATACTTGTGCCCATAGCCAGCTGCAAGCATAAAACACAAGTCTGTGGAAGGCAATGTATGTGTACACTTGGACTAAAGCCCCTGTATATGCCTCCACATGACCATAGGAAGAAAAAGTCAGTTTTGTTGTGAGGTTGTCTGTCTGAGAGTCCAAAGTCACAATTCACTTTCCAGCTTTGGCACCAATTTACTTGTGAGTTGTCCTGTCTATGAAAGCTACAAAATCAGAGCAATGACACGGCCCTAATACATTGTATTGCTGCGATGAAACAAATGAAGACTCTGAAGCAGCTACATAAACCAGGAAATATTAAAATGTATTTTAAAAGCAGCTGACAGAGTAAACTACTTATCACAAAGTAGCTGAATTCTAGGTCATCCTACCTTTCCCTTCTGTTGACATAGTAGTCATCAAAACCGAGTTTAAGTTTGCTACATGATATAATTAAAGAGAATAGCTTTAATAACATATGCAATCTATTTTTGCAAAGTAAGTATTATCTCAAAATACTGCTACAGAAAATTTCGAATAGAACTCAGATTTTGCTTTATAAGCTGCAGTTCTGATCCTGCAGAACTTTTGTTGACCCGTTCCCTATGCTATTTCACTGTAAGCCCAGCTGTCTGTGCTTCAGACACCCTTCTGTTTACTCCAGTACCATCTGAAACCACCAGCTAATTAATCTACACCGTGTGTTGCACTATGCTGTGTGACTGCGTCTTGCACAGGCTTGCAGTGCTAGGACTTTCAGCATGTCCCAGCACAGTCATCTTTCCAGGGAGCTGTAATTCCTTGTTGAGTCATTCCTGGAATTTACAGGGTTTGAAAACTGTTCCCCATGGGTCTTCAGTTCTGTGCTGCTCCAACCTTCTCCTCTGCACCCCAATGGCACATGAGAAGCAGATGCAGGAAAATGCCCCCTGTAATGTTTTCTTAGGCTGCCTACTGGAAGACTTCATCCCATCAGGAACAGTGTAGACTACACAGGGTAAATTTAAAGAAATTACATAACAATTCTTGGCCATACTAGTGTCTGAAGCACTTTTGTTTTTCCAGCTTCCCTAATATTGCTCTTACCTGCTGTAGAGCTCTGGTCATAAGCCAATTACAGCAGTGTTGATGTCTTCTCCCTGGTCAAACAATTGTGCAAATCCTGAGAGATTTGCCATAGAAATGCTAGTGTTGTTTGGCTCAATGGTAGATTTTCTCATTTGTATAGAAATGAAAATATGAATAAAAGGACTCAGAGCTTGGGGAGAAACCTGAGCAAATTTTTAACAAAATTAAGCATCATTAGAGTAATAAAAAAACCCAAACCAAAACAAAAAAGCTTTACAGGCTACCTATTCTGATGGGAAATGACTACAGTGTATGAAGAATTCATTTACAAAGTCACTTTGCATAGCTTTTTGTACATCAATATGTTTCTTTCTTTCCTTGGGAGTTTTTTTAGTGGCTTGTTTATTTGTTTATTCTTTTGACTATTAGTAGGAAACTTTTCTGTGGTCATTATCTGATGTCCGCTATACTGGTGACCCATGCAGATTGCCAGCCATTTATGAATGTTTAACACTGAACATTTTACAAAGTTCGTTAATCTTTACTGCTAGGTAATTAATGTCAAAGAGACAGAATACTTTTATATGCATGTAATTAATGTAATTATAAATGGGGGAAGTAAGGGGGGGAAAAAGTAGCAAGCAAAGTAAATTAATTCTGTAGAGGTCTAGAAGATTAAACAGTAACCTTTTACTGCTTGTTCAGGAATATGTGAAGCCTTTTTCAAGAGATCATGAACACAAAAATTAGTGAAAGGGTAGGAGGGCTTGACAGACTCCAGAGGAAGCTGATCAGCTCCAAAGCATTTTGCCAAGTAGAGAACTAAAAGAAATTCTTCTTCAGCTTTGAAGGAATGTAGAAAGCAGAGAAAAATGCAATCCTTTGCTACATTCCAAATACAGCTTCTGTCAGCAGTGAATTTGATTTTAAAACTGGTGAACACACTGTATCAGACTCTGTCCTTGCTATTTTCCTGGTGCTGGCCCAGCAAAATATAAAGTGTGGCTGCTCCAGCACAAACAGTGAAGTGTTCTCAGGGAGAATTCCACATAAGCATGGAGATAAACACAACCCTGATATACCTTCCCCTTAGCCATTATTGTGTAGAGGAATTACCTGAGTAACAAAAGGAAACGGTGTACAAGGTGCACACAATAGAAGATTGCTTTTAAAGAATTAGTGTCCTGTTACTGCAGCTAGGTGGTATTTTAGAACTGGCTTAATCTAACCCTGGATGGAGAAAGGATTTAACTAGATCCCTTGTCCAAACACAAATTCTGCACACTTTCAAGGCTGTAAAGATCTTGTGAGGAAATCTTAATGTAGCATCAATCATCAATTGACTTTTAAACTGGAGTGCTTGGCTGAAGAAAGGGATGCTCATTATAAATAGAAACACAGTTGACTGCAGAGTCCTGGATGTCTTTCCTTAGCACCTAAAAATAATTGTCCTGGAAGATGTAGCTCCTGAACCTATTGTGTCATACCCTTTTCTAATCATCATTCATCACACAAGAAGAGATCAGAAGGACATTGCAGGGATCAAAGATACACGTATGCTTTGAGAATCGCATGGTATTAACTGATTAAGACACATCTTCTGTGAGAGAAGGGTATGTTTGCTGTGGCTTGGTCTTCCAGAGTTTGGACGTGCTGACTCTATGACTTTGACTATTTCATTTTTTACCAAACTGTTTGCACCCCAAGCTCTTTCTTCGAAACAGAGTATTTTGAGAATTTCTCTAAATAATCTGTGCAAGGGAGAAGTTCGTGTTTCTTCTGTGACACCTATCAAGCAAAGCAATGAAAAATAACTTAGAAGCAATGGAAGCTTTAGTATTTGGCACATTTAAATGAAGATATAAACCACAGCAGCAGATCTGAAATAATGAACAATGCTACTGCAACACAAAAATGAATTAGAAAGTATAATAGGAATTTTTCATTGCTAAACTTTATTATTTTTTGCTCAGAACACTAATCATCAATGATTTTAAGTACAATCTAAAAAAGAATTTTCATCAATCCATTTGACAGAGGTAGAATTTCTCATGGGAAAATTCCACTCTGCAGTATTGCCAAGACAAAGAGCTCAGACGCAATAAAAGGGGTTTAAAAACCCTAAGTCCTCTAAAAGAATAGTTTGTTACATTGAAATTCCACTCCCTAAAACTTTTGTGTGACATTCAGGACATGATTTGAGGTTAGTTTTAAAGGCTGATCATTTCATTCAGCCCTGGAATTTCACCAGAAATATCTGAAACTTTCCCTCTGTGAGACTAAGATAAATGTACTAGCTGCAGAGAAAGAAAAATGTATTCAGATACATACTTGTATCACAAGCTCTGTACAACTCATCCTAAAGTACCTGGACAAGAAATACCAAAGCACCCAGGTAGCACTGCCACATTCCGCTGTTGTGAGCACACATAGAGAACAGTAAAAAAGTACAGCTTGGGTCATATGATCTGCAATCTGATTAATAATTATTAATTATATTTTGGTTATAATTATTTTGTTAAAAAAATTGTTATATTGATCAAGAACTCCAGCATTTTATGAACTATTAATGGTAAAATCAATTAAATACTGACTGAAAATGCAAATTTATAAAATATCAAAACCCACCTAAATTAATTGGCAAAGAGTGTAACACAAAAAAAAGCAAAGGGAAACATAGGGACTGATTCTGAGATAAGTAGTCTGTCAGAATAAATTTCCCTGTATAAATGATGCTATTGTTCCAAGCTGCATGTGGAAAAGGCTCAATTATTTTGCTAAAGCAGATTTATTCTGACATTAGTCAACTTTCTCTGAGATAAACTGGTTATAAAGAGACTGATTGCATTCTTTCTAAAGATAGTAGAAATATTTCCCTTCCCTGAAAGAAGTATTGAACCAAATTCTAAAAGTCAAAATTGGCCTAGAGCATTCGGTGAGACCAGCAATGATCTTGAAAGTTGGAAAAAAAGACCCTAAAATTTGGTCCAAAATGCAATAGGGTCAATTCCAAAATTCCTCACCTGGGCTGAAGGGTGGATGAGTGACAGCTGGGTAAGGAGCAGCTTTGCAAAGGACATTCTGCTGGTGGTGGTGACCCCAGTATGAGTAGCAGTAGCCAATAAAAAGTCACTATTATATCATTTAGTCAAATGTTATTTCATCACAGGCTGAGTGTAGCAATTGAAGATAATGAACCACCGCTTTGTCACCTAGCAGGATTGTCTTTATTAAACACACTTGAATATATATGTTTTCCCTGTGTACAAGTTTTAGGATCAGCTATGCAGCCAGCCAACGGGAGAGAAAGAACAATCCTGCAAACTAGCAGAGTAGAGCAGATGTGTCTTGCTTTTATCAAAAAACATTCACAACGTTCACAGCCCAGTGTTCTCAGGCTGTTAATCAAAGCATTCTCACATAGGTATTTATGGCTGGTGTTGATCTTTTGGTATGCACTTTCCCATAGGAAAAGGCCAGTTATCAAGGTCAGGATGGCTGAGCAGGCTGAGCAGCCTGAGCAGCTGGTGCTTCTACACTGAGCCTATCTGACCCTGTTTAATTTAGGAGTTAAGGTGACCCTGCTGCTGTGCACAACACGCCCTTCCTGATTCCTGTTTTACACGAACTCCTATTTTTGTTTCTGTCCAGTTTGTATCATGTCCTCACAGCATATGTTCAGAGAGCATGCCCTGCAGCCCACTCCACACATTTCACATTTGTCTAGTGAGATTTCTGAAGGAGACATACCTGGGTGTTACTGCAGAATGTTCACTGGATGTATAATGCTATAACATGTCATATATCTTATTTAAGGGATGAAAATATGACATTTTATTCTCCTGTGTCAAGGAAAATTTTCTTCAGGAATTATAGTCAATCAAAAGAGGAGAGACAAGCAATCAAGGGAGGTGATTCTCCCCCTTCACTCTCATGAGACCCACTTGAAGTATTGTGGGTCTGTTAAAGCAAGTCCAGAGGAGAACCAGGAAGATGATGAGAGGGTTGGAGCACCTCTCCTACAAAGACAGGCTGAGAGAGCTGGGGTTGTTCAGCCTGGAGAAGAGAACACTGCAGGGAGACTTCATTGCAGGTACGTTGCCTTTTCAGCTGGTAAACATATGAGGCAGACACAGCAGGTATTTACCTCGGTTTTAGTAGGATCCTAGGTACACGGTTCATCAAAGGTGGAAACACGGCAAAAGCACCCGAGCATCCCTGTATAACGCCTTTACAATTTTTATGGACCTCACAAATTAGCATATCTATCTAAAATTCCCCAATAAGAAACTTAATAGATATCCCCCTATTCTAGTTACCTCCCCTAAATGAGATTACAGTCCAGTTTACAAAACATGTTCCAGAGAGACTCCATCCAAGGTTGGAGCCTCTAGTTCTGAGACACTGTAGAGCTGTTGGCCTTCTACTGTGAATGTTTTGTCTTCCTGCTTTTGCAGGACCCCCAAACTAAGCTAAATATCAGACTACAAGATTTATAGGTATGTGGGACTGAGGTACAAGAAGTGTGTGTGTAAAGGATACAAGGAAAGGGAAAGGGTATAAAATGTATGAAAAGGTTATAAAAAGAAAAGACAAAAATCATCAGACATCAGGTACCTTGAGAAGTTTTAGAAAACAAAAGGAGGGAGAGGGATGTTTCAGACAGGCAGATAGTGACAGGACAAGGGGCAATAATTTTAAACTGAATGAGGTTAGATTTAGTTTAGATATTAGGAAGAAATTCTCTACTCAGAGGATGGAAAAGCACTGGAAGACGTTGCTGAGAGAGATTGTGGATAGTTCCTTCCTAGAAATGTTCAAGGCCATATTGGACAGGACCCTGAGCAAGCTGGTCTAGTGAATGTTTTCCCTGCCCATGGCAGGGGAGTTGCAACTCAATGGTCTTTAAGGTCCCTTCCTACCCAAAACATTCTATGGCTATATGATCTTAAGAAAAATACTGCAGAATTAATTTCTGGTGGTTTTTTGCCTTGGGGTCTCTGTACCCTCTTCTTTGTTCTTAAAAACATATATTCCTACTTCAGAAGTATCTGTTATTTGTTCTTTCTATGTGAAATGTAAAACTGATGACTAAAATTTACTTCAGGCTCATTCCTGCAAACACTACAATGAGAACTAAGTATTGATAAATGCATAAACCAGATAAAACCCCCAAATGTTATTTCTGCAGTCTCAGATGCAAGAGTATACAATGTAATTCATCTTTGTCTATGTAAGGGACTTCAAAATTCAGATTTTGGAGCATTTAAGGTGGACAGGTGTTCTTTCCAAAGAAGTTCTTTTTTCTTTGCTTTTATCTACTTGCATATAGGCTGCAGATATAGTTATATCTGCAATTTTTTTTTCCAAGCATAGGGATATCAGGAAGTCCTAATATGCATTCTTCAGATAAGTGCTCTTTGCTCTCCTTTTCAGCTCCTCCTTTTACTGCTGTGCAAGAGCTATGAATTGTGCTTTACCTTATCTTCTCTTTTCCTATGCCTCACATCATCAAGCCTTTGCATGTTCCAGTTGAATACTTGCAGTCATTTCTGTGATATCTTGTGAGGGAAAAATATACTTCATTGTGTATTAGTTACTTACAAAACCAGACCTTTGTATAGTATTAAAAGAACCAGAACTTCTTTTCTCAGTGCTCATTCCAGTTTAGGCTTTTAATTATTCTGTTCCAACTTTCCCTTAATATTTGCGGATATTTGTGATTAGGAAAGTGGGGTTTTTTGGTCCCATAAATGTTGGTGCATAAATGATGCCATGGCCAAGTATAGAATAGTGAGTAAAAGTTGCTTGTGTCAGGTGATAATGAAGGGAGAATAGAAAATATTTTCTTCAGTAGGACTGTGCAAATAATTCATTTTTCTATATAATGGTTAAACGGAAGAGAAATAAAAAAGGCACTCAGAATATTTAAAACTTCCCAATTTTTACTTGGCCTAAAATGAAACATTTCATTAATAAATTATAATTGCCAATCATTTAGCTTTACAAAACAGTGAGAAAATACTACCAGGCAACACAGCTTGTTGACATGATGCCAAAGCCTGGTCCAGTTTTACTGCCTAGAAAGACTGCTGCCTGAATTAGCCATTTGCATGTTTCCAGGTAAATAATTATTCTTTGGAGAGAATCCCTCCAGAGGAAGCAGGCAGCCCTCAAAGCACTTATTGCAGGACAAGCAGAGAACACAGCAACATCTGGGAAGTGCAGCCAGCTCAGGAGGAGTCAGGGGTCTTGGACGAGAGACCTTGAGAGAGAACCAGCAACGCTGAGAGAAGCAGCAGCAGCAGCAAGGAGGGTAACAAAGACAGGCAGATGGAGAGCATAGCAGCTGCTTGGGAGGATACAGAGAAAGCCAGCTGAGTAAGAACTAGGCAAGGAGTTTTGAATGAACAAATGCACAAATTATTACTCATTCTGTATCTGAAAAGTCGGACAAGTATTCTGTGGCAAAAGCTAGGACAGAGTCATCTTCCTATAGTAAATGTCATTGATGAGCAGCTCATGGTGTGGTGGGGTAAATACTGAGTCTTAATGGCATAAAGCCAAGGGCCCCAGGCTTCATAGGCTAATGGGAAGAATTGCAGAGGAATAAACACACTGCACACAGCAACATCATCTGCTTTCCTTGGTATAAAGACATATTTTCCTCTGGCTGCACACAGCACTGAGGGTGTGTTAGCAGTGTTTCTTCTCACAGAGGGAGACAGGAGTGTCAGTATAGTTGTTTCACTTCTAGTGTCTTGCTCTCACATAAACTTTGGGGGAACTGCTCTAGCAGACCTACTCTAGAAAAGGCAGAATCCACGAAGGGTCCTGGCACACTGCAGCAAACAAACTGGGTACGCCAGGGCAGATATTGTGGTGCTCTCAGTCCACATGCAATTGATGTGAGCGCATAAAGAAGATCAAAGCCACAACTCTGTCTCATGTTGCTCCTCTCAGTCTTTCAACTCTTTACCTTCACTTGGCAGAAGCAGCTTCAGTAATTTTACTGTATCAATGCTTTCTTTTGAAAAGGATGTTAAACCTACCCTTTGCCATGCTGCTGGCAAGCTTAGTGATAAAAAGGATCAGGAAAAACAGTAATGCACCATGGGACTTTTCAGGGAGCAGTGTAGAGTTGAGAGTGTAGCGGTTGCTAGGGGAAAGATGATCAAAGAGCCCTTGTTCCAGGTAGAACAATGGGTTCTTTAAACCCACAACACTAATTATGCCCATTATTTCCAGCTTCCACAAAATATGTGTTTATCTAGAGTCAAATTAATTTCTTCTTATCTGCAAGTATCTGCAAATGTGTACAGCAGGATTTGGAAATGTCCAACAGTGTCTATGTGTCCTGCACAGTGGCCTCTAAACTGGTGGGTATGAGGTAGGAGGAGGAAACTCAGTGCTGCTGGAGCTCTGCTTGTGCTGAGTAAATTTTTATATTTGTTAGACAGTACATTTCAATGGATGGATTTCATGAAATACCAAAAACAAAGAAATAGAAGTCCCTTGTACCCCCAGTACCCACTGATCCTTTATTTCTGACTCCAGGAGGTCCAGAGCACTACAGACTAAATTAATCAGGCAGCTGCGGAGGGATGGTGTATTCAAATTAACAAATTAATGGGTTTCCTATCCATGTTAATCTTTCTATTCAACCTAAAAGGAAAACTTCTAATAATTACTGTATTTTTCTGTGCATATACAGTACTGCAATCACTTAACTGCATAGTTTGATTATCTGAAAATATAAATCTTATTTAAAAAGTGAATCAATTACTAGGGGAGAAGCACAAAAATAACACATAACTTTTAATTAAAAGTATCACTTACCTCATGGGGAAAGAAACAGCTACGACTGACTTCAATATGTGAACTAATTTTCCCAGCTTTTTTTTTCCCTAGGTTTTGATAGGAAAAACAAATTGTAATTATCACTGCCAAGATGGGTGTAATGCTCACCAACATCAGGTTGTGGTTGTTCCTTTACTGTTATGACTTTGTTTTGGAATGATGAAAAGACTAAGATTTTGGATCATTGCATCTGGTTGCTTCATAAAGCCACCTGACTTTTCCAAAGCAAGTCTGACAGCTCTGCTTGTTGTGTCACAGGTGGAAAGGAAGGCAGAAATAATTTCTGAGGAAGGTACTGGATTCACAAGCTAGGATTCTTCTGACCACATTCAAGCAACTATATGGGAGCTAGTGACGACCAGTTTCTCCTAGTCACAGGAAAAACTGTACTTCTGAACCCTTCCTGGAGTTACCTGAAATAGTAGCTTAATCAGGCACTAAAATTGTCTGTTCCTCTTCATCAGCTGGAACGGGAATAAATATTAGAGTGAATAGTTCAGAGGACACCTATCTAGCGTCAAAGCACAAGAATTTCCATGATCCCTGATACTTACACCTGACCATGATGAATCTAATTTTCTTTGTCTTTTAGAGAATAATGTTTAGCCCTAAGTTATAAAGTTCAAATTAATATTTTGACATGACTGGTCTCTACAGAGGTATTTGCTATCATCAGATAAAGGGATCAGATAAAAGCATTGAGGAATCTGACAAATAACTGTGGGGACTTCTTTAAAAAGAAAAGAGGGGAAAACGCAGGACTCCAGTTCCATTGAAGAAAATTCTGGGTCTAATATGCTCTCAAATTAGGACAAAAGTGCTGTACAATTTTATTGTTACTTTTGGAAGTCTGAAGCTTGGCACAAGCAGAGACAATTATTTCATTATTCAGGAGTGATTGCTGTAATGGAAGGAAAATGCTGAAACTCTCATCCTATCCGGTGGTCTCTCCCAGTGCCAGCCTAGCACCCAAGAAGATCTACAGCTCTACTCTCTACAGAACACACAAATACTAGGTATTGGTAAACACTAGTTTTTACATAAGACCATAGAAAGTAAAGACCTTTCTTTCCTTGTGTACCAAATTAATAGTTTGCAATCCTGACTTTGAACTTAGGTAGTTGTCACTATCTGCTGAATAAAATCATTCTGCTTAGAGCCCCAAACAATTTTTTTTTTTTTTTTTTTGCTTGTGGAATTCCTACTAAACTTGAACAAATCTGCTGAGAAACCCGTGGAAGATAAACTGTGAACATCCCCAGGGTTAGCCAAAATCTAAACCATTCCATCTTTTCAATCTAAGAGAACGGAGAACCACACAGAGCACATACAGATTAACCATGGCAGGGGCTGTGTGGAGTCAGACTGAAGTTCTGTCTAGTCCAATATCAAGCACATGGTGAAGAGTAGAAGGAAAGAACAATATATTTTGTTATATATATTTAGGAAGGGTAGAGACATTTTTCAAGAAGAGGCTCACCACCTGTAGTTTTTTGTAGCTTAGGAACATTCTGAATCAGAACTAGTAATTACAGCTAAAGTTTTTCAATTGATCTTTGAAACTGCCTTAAGTTTAAAACCCACTGCTCTGAGGCCAGAAATTAATCGAATCATAGAAAAGTTTGGTTTAGAACAAACATTCCAACATCATCTAGTCCAACACCTCTGCCATGAACATATAAACAGGGACATCTTTCACTAGAAGTTGGTCAGAGCCCTATCCAATCTGACCTTGATGTTTCCAGGGACAGCGCGTCTACCACCTTTCTGAGAAACTGATCTAAATCAACCTCTCTTAGTTTAAAACCATTAGACCTTGCTCTATACAAATACTTTTTCAGCACTTTAAGAGTTATCATCAAACACCAATATGATAAATTAGCTTTTTTTGCTGGTTTTGATCTTAAGTGTTCTCCCTGAATATACTCCTGAAAGCTGAGTTAGGAAGAGACTGTATAGAAAGAAAAATGACCTTTATTCCAACATGAAAAAACTTTCTGCTAACAACAAGTTCCCGCAAAATGAACTTTTCAGTTTGTTTCCTTTTCAGATATTTTTAAGCAACCATGCCACCTTGTTTAAGTATTGAGAAGCAATTTCTAACAGCGATTTTCAATATCCTTCAATCTAAACAGAAGTGTTTCTTTTTCAGATATTTGCCATTGTGATCACAAGGCAAATTACTTCTTTTGATATTTGCAGTTTAAGGAACAGCACATGCATCCCAGTTGTGTGCAGCTTTGAGAACTTGACACAATAACTGCGTTTTACATCTTTTGCTCCTTAGATTTAATTACCTTTCATCTGCTGACATAATTCTTTTCTTTCTGTTCCCCCAAATTCATGAAAGTTTGTCTCTTGCATTAGAAGCATGAAAACAAGTTCTATTCAATACTCCACAATCTTCACTTTACAAACTACAGTTTGAAATATTCCTTCAGAATCCATTTCTACCTACACAAAGCTGTGTGAATAAATCATTTACTTTTGCAAGATTTAGCACACTTAATTACGCACACACACGCACAAAATTAATTGAAACCCACAGGATATTTCTCCCTCCTCTGTGTGCTGCGTGTGCTCTCCTTTGGTTGCATTTCAAAAGTTTTAAAGACCTTATATAAAACCCTGATTTCATTGAAATCAATGACAAAAATCTTCCTTATCAACAGAATCAGAAAGATGCCTTCTATTTTTATGTTCACATAAAATTATTTGATTGAATCTGATGAAAAATTGCATTTAAGTTCCCCTGATAATGAGCAAGAAACTTTGTTATTAGGCAATTTTCCTTTCTCAATATGGCTTTGACCAAGAAAAGGAAAAGTTTTAAATTGCAAAAATCCTCACATATCCTCTTTATCGGTCTCTAAACTCGTTCAATCTCTAGCTGTTCCATATTCCTTGCTTACCTGCTGACATCTTCATTTTTTTTTTTGTCTCAGGTACACATTATACCGATTGTCATATGTTCATTCAATTCAAAAGAGGAAAACCTCTATGCATCTTTGGCGAGAATGCGTCTGATTTCAAAAGCTGTGGGTGCCACAAACCATTCACAGAAAACCACACAAAAGGGAGGAGGAAGAAATGACAGAAAAATATTATCAAGTAATAAAAAGTAAACTCATGAGTCATACATTAGTTGCTGAAAGGAACATAAAGAACAAAATTGTGTTTTTACTATTGACTGAATGGGAACACAACCAAAAGTATTAAATTTTTTGCTCTGACTTACAGGATTGAATCTTGTTACAAAAAGCTTCTAACCAGAAATGGAACTTGCATGGTTTTTATCAAAATCAAAATGAATTTTGTTCTAAACTATTGCCATACTTAGGCAGTAAATTAACAGAGTCCTAACATTGCAAAGTTGAGGCTTCTGTACAATATGACTCTATACAACTGACATCAGTTGCCTAATTTGATCAGATTAATGTGCTGGTGCTTTGAGATGTGAGGCATCTCTGCACATTAATCACCAGAACTGTCAGACAGAGATAGCGCGTTTAATTTCCCATGACCCAGGTATCCTGCAGCCTTGTGTGTGTATCTGTGTATAAAAGATATAAAAGCTCATTCAGGCCTCAGTCTTAAAGCTGTCTTCCTCTCCCCCTCCTGAAATTTTGCAGCCCCAGTCAGGCTCCCTAGTATAAAATTCTTTCATATACCAAAAGTACTCAGAGGAACCGCACAGAAACTTAATAAATAGAAACGTGAGGTAGACAGCTACAAGCTCCTTGTCCTTCTGAAAGCAGAAGGAGTAATTTGGGATTATCATTCAACTGGTAGGATTAGGGTACATAATTGCAATACCAATTTCCTAGTATTTGTGCTGTCATCCACTGAATATAGAACAGGGGAAAGGCTAGACTATTTCTACCAGATTCACGTCATGAAGATAGGCATGCAAGAATCGTCATTTGTGTTATCAAGATTAATTTTTTTCTGAAGCTCTGTCAGTCCTTCATGGTTTCTGTACAATGGAAAAAGCAATTTTGTCCCCAGGTTAATGCTACTTTTGAATTATTCCTACAGGGCTTCATATGCTCCCACCTGCAAAGACAAAGGATCTCAGGAGGTAGCTGGTCTCTGCCTGTCATACAGCTCTCAATGTAAAAGCAGATAGGAAGGGTGGTGGGCAGTGGCAGGTATTTCAGATAGGAATGATCTCATTTAACTCTGTGGGCAACTATATTACAGGCAGCTACAACTCACCTATTCACCTAAACTTCCAATATAGCCAGTGGGGAAAAATATACTTATGCATGATCCAGACAATGTGTTTTAGACATCTGCCTTCAGATGAGATTAATGTCATCACAAAAATGTCTCTTTCTCTCTATCAGTTACAGTGTGAGTCTAGACAAGTAGTCCAGATGTAGGGATCTATGTTGCATATCCCAACAGCCAGGTGATTTTACTTTCCCATTTTCTTCTTCATCCAATGACAGAAGACTTTTCTTCACAGAGAAAAGTGATGAGAAACATGAATCAAAACTGATTCCCTTCTAAACATTCTGGAAAGGCTTCAGCCTAGGAAATCTTGGTTAAGAAACAGTCCAGAAACAGAAGCAGATGAAAGAAGGTCATGACACTGATAGGAAAATTAAGGTTGGAAGGGACCTTGGGATGCCAGCTAGCTTAAAGTCCTGCCCAAAGCACAGTCAGCTATGAGATCAGACCAGGTTGTTAAGGACTTTGCATAACTGGGTCTTCCAGGAATGGTCACCATTCAGTCTCTCTAAGCAACCTCTCCCCTTCATGACCGTACTCTCAGGAAAAAAGTTTCTCTTCTTTTGTTTCAACTTATGCCCATTGCTGTCCATCTGCCTTGCACCACTTTGAGAACTATGGCTCCATTTCCTTGATGACTCCTCGTAGGTACTGGGGGAACTGTTAAACATTCCCAAAAGCATGCCTACTCCAGTCTGAATAAGATCAGCTCTCCATGTGGGGCAAGCACTCCAGCCCCATGATGTTCGGGGTTCTACACTAAGCCTTCTCTAATTTGTCCATATCTTTCATATTTGGGAAGGGGAGGGGGGGGGGGGCAAAAATTNGGGCAAAAATTGAGCACAGGATCCAGCTGTATTCTTAGCATTTGTCCTTGTTTAATTTTATGAGGTTTCTGTTGGCACATTCCTCCAACCAAGAAGAAAGCCCTACCCTTGAGGATATCAAATATTTCCCCCAACTCTGTGTTATCTGCAAACCCGACTAGAATGTATTCTACCACCTCTGCCAAGACATTGACAAAGACATTAAACAAGACAGACCTCTGCAGTACTCACCACGAGCATCCACACAGGGCATAACATATTAATCACACATAATCCTTTAGGTCCTAGCCTGGATACAAACGAAATTTGTTTCTCATCTCATTCCTGCTCCTAGCTAGAGCAACATCATCTGATTAACCAGACAAGAAAAAGCCTCATCCTAGAGCCCTGTTTAGATGTTACCTCTGCCATCAGAACATTTCTTCAGTGCTCTCCCCATTAAAGATGTGAGGGTTGTGTGCGATGAGTCCCTGGATGAGTGAGCCAAGGACCCTGCAATTGACTGCTCTGTCTGGAGAGGGGATTTAGCTGATCTGTCTTCCATGGACCTACAGTCTTTCTTCCAAAGCTGCTCTGCGTAGCAAAATGAGTTGCCAAGAGGCTTCTCCCCAAGTTTGGAGACACATTCAGAACTCCCAGGATCAAGACTGGATGTGATGCGGTCTTTGGCAAGGTCTGGAAAAATCCTTCATAACTTTTATGCCTCTGTAAATTATTCTGGAAGATAATGACTCTGCAGAGTCAATACATATATGGTATGCACATGTATAGAACCTGTCAATAAATGTCTCAGTCTAAAGCTGGCTTCAGTGAAGGCAGGAGGCTTTCTGGTTCCTGGTCTCCTGCAAGAAGCAAAGGGGATATTGTCAGATTGAGGAATTAGAGGTCATATCTCGTACAAAACCAACAATGACTGTCTCTCTGCATCCTCACTTGTCAAGGACGTACAGTAAAATTTAGCTTTGGCTTGACTGGAGAACCATGAAGCAGGAAGATGTGCACAAAAACTTTATAGTTATTCCACACAGTGTCCCCTAGAATCCTGCAAGTTTGCAGGGAGATATCAGTTTCTTCTGTACATTTAAAACACAGGAGCAAAAGCTACAAAATGGCAATTAAGATTCTCACAGAAGACTATGTCTTTGCTCAGCTGTACCTCAAGAATCACTTCTGATTAACTAGCACCTTCTATGAATCAACAAAGAAAATGAAGCAGTTTTGCTGGGGAAGTAACCACTTCCTTCAAGTAGATGACCAGTTTCTCCAGGATTGATCCAAATCCCATGAAATCACAAACAGAAGATTAAATCATTTTTATGAAAGACCTTTTCAAGCTAGTTTATGGCAGTCTCCCTCAGGAAATTCTACAATGTCCTTGTGCAGCAGAGAAAAATACAGAAAAAAAGTGCAGTGACAAACAAAATAAAAAGAAAATGAATAAACAAAATGAAAGGGAAAATAATTTTTAAAAACCCACCACAATTTAGCAGAGTTATTATCAAATAAGTACTAAAAGCAGATATTTTTCCTATTTTTTACTGATGCAAAAAACCACCATAACTTGAGATGCTCTTAATTATATCAAATATTGGAAACCATCCCAGGCTTCCCAAGACTTTTAACCAATTTCCCATGGAATAACAGAATGTTACCATATACATCAGAAAAATGAGCTTCATATGCATAAATGGGAAACCCAGGCTAACCAGAAGTAAAAGAAAACATAGAGTTAAAAAACAATACATAACAACCTGTGCTAACCTGGGAAGACTTTTTCTCAGCTCCTGCTGGATAGGGAAACAGACAAAATGTTGATTTACACAGAGTTCCCCAAACTATTCTGCAAGATTTCTTGTCAAGATTTTGTTTCTGTGCAAATCTGCTGGTATAGCCATGACCTGACATGCAGAACACAACATTTAATAAGAAAGTTTTCTTAGAAAGCAATTTCATCAAAAAGGATGGAAGTATGGGGCATTTCCTTTGTTTTGGAGTGATCGTGTGACTACATCAAATGTGTGCATTTTGTTACATGAAGTGGTTACAAAAAAAGGAAATTTGCATATAACATAATAACATTTCCCTAAATATATCCTTCTACATTTACATGGAGTTTTTTCTATTAAATGTTCCAATTTTCCTCCATTAAAACTGAAAAAAAAAAAAAAAGGTACATATCCATTAGGAAGCATTTGAATACTTACCAAAAAAAAGTCAAAAACCCCACAGATTAAATGATAAGGAAAACCTTGAGTGATATTGGTAGCTTATCCATAGTGTTTTCCTGTACGTAAAGAAGATGGCTCATATGCTTCCTGCTTTATTGTAAGTTAAATACATCCCCTAGTATATGTCAAAAACAACTTCTATTTAAAATGCTTCCTATGAATCCTATCCTAAATGTGAAACATGAGTAGCATACATTATTTTGGCCTTCTATACTGTAAACATTTTGTTCACATCACATGTTTATATCATATTAACAGATGAAGGTTTCTTCAAGATCTATCTATCCCTTTTCATTTTCACTACTATAATCAATACATACAAATTTTGGAAATGCCTAGTTTTACACTCCAGTTAAAACAGTAATTGCTAGGGAAGAGCTAGAGTCAAAAATCAGGCACCACATAATCCTTGGCACAGAAGCTAGGAAATCAAATTGAATTTTGGAGATTTTTAATATCCAAGCGAGTTTCTAATAGTGGGTTAGTTTCAAACTTTTTCTAACAGAACTTCAGATGTCAAGAAAAAATAAACCTTGCAGAGGTTTCTAACATAGCACTGTCCTTTATTAAAACCAGAGGAGGTAGGGTTTCTAATTTCCCTTCAGATTTACCAAAAAAAAAAA
>VZRN01004865.1:712586-859356 GCA_013397935.1 Dasyornis broadbenti | reverse complement strand
AAAAAAAAAAAAAAAAAATCCAGGGATTTTAAGATAATACTTAACAAAATTTCACATCTCTGAAAGTTTTTCTTCTTTAAAGATGTTCTTACTTCACAGGGTGTTGCTAAAATAAAGTGACAAAACAAGGTGATGCTCTTGCACTGTATTTTAATATTCAACTAAATTAGAACAAAGCTTACTGTAAGTTAAATACAAAAGATGGTATTAATCTAATTCATTACAGACATTGCATCTAAGTGAATTACTCTATTCTCCCCTTATTGTCTGTAGATCTGTTTCTGTGGTTCACTTCACTTCATCCTAAATTAAGCACTTCCATTTGCCAAAATGACTTTTGCTCTAAAAGCCCCCATTGTCTGACAAGGACTCCACAGGGAGCTAGCTCAGGCTTTCTACACTGGAAACATTTAAGAAACAGTAAAAATAATGTCTATCAGATCAGATGTTTTATGAGGAAATACACATTTGCATATCCCAGAAACTGAGCTCGGCGTGGTAAAGTCAGCCTAGAATCGTAGAACCATAGAACTGTGTGAGTTGGAAGGGACCTTTAGAGGTCACAATAAACAATAAACAGGGGCACCTTCCATTAGATCAAGGTTGCTCAGAGCCCCATTGCGGTGATTAATGGCATGGACTCCACAAGATGGTGAAAAGCAAAGACATTTTATTGCAAAAATCCAGGGTTCTTAAACTGTTACACTGTTATGAGTTTACATACTTGTGAGGCACAACAAACATGTTTAAACTATCTAAATTTGCTCTTTTTAAATTTTTTTTTCTTTAAGCCCTTGTCCTACCACGAGACACCCTACTAAAAAGTTTGTCCCTATCTTTCTTATAAACCCCTTTCAGGTGCTGAAAGGATGCAACAAGCTCATGGTGAAGCCTTCTCTTCTTCAGGCTGAACAATCCCAATTCTCTCAGCCTTTTCTCATAAGAGAGGTGCTCCATCCCTCTAATCATCTTCATGGCCCTTCTCTGGACCCACTCCTACAGATCTATTTCTTTCTTGTGCTGGGGACCCCAGAGCTTGGTGCAGCACTCCAAGTGGGGTCTCCCCAGAGTGGACTAAAGGGGCAGAGTCCCCTCCCTTCCTCTGCTGGCCACACTGTTTTGGATACAGCCCAGGACACTTTTGGCTTTCTGGGCTGCAGGCTCACATCGCTGAGTCATGTTCAGCCTCTCATCCACCAGCACTCCCAAGTCTTTCTTGGCAGGACTGCTCTCTATCTGTTCATCCCCCAGCCTGTGTTGATACTGGTGGTTGTTCCAACCCAGTATAGGATCCTGCAGCTGGACTTTTTAAATCTCATGACTTTTCCATAGACCCACTCCTTAAACTTGTCCAGGTCTCTTTAGATGGCATCACATCCTTCAGGTGTGTCAGCCTCACCCCTCAGCTTGGTGTCATCTGCAACTTTGCTGAGGGTGCACTCCATTCCTTCATTGGTGAAGTTACAAAACAGTACTGGCCCCAGTTCAGACCCATGAGGGACACCACATCATCAGCCTCCATTCAGACATTGAGCCATCAACCATTATCCTCTGTATGTGACCATCCAAACAAGTCCTCACCCACTAAACAGTCCACCCATCAAATCCATCTCTTGCCAATTTAGAGAGAAGGATGTTGTGGGGTTTCATGTCAAAGGCCTTACAGAAGCCCAGATAGATGACATAAGCAACCCTTCCCTTGCCCACTGGATTAGTCTCTTCATCATAGAAGGTCACTGTGTTGGTCAGGCAAGGCTGCCCCTTGGTGATGTCGTACTGGTTGTCTTGAGGTATGTCCTTGTCCTCCATGTGCCTACTTCTAGGGGGGTCTGTTCTGTGATCTTCCCAGGCAGAGAGGTGAGGCTGACAGGTTAGTACTTCCCAGGGCCTTCCTTCCTACCCTTTTTTAAAATAGGTGCTGTTTGCCTTTTTCTGGTCACTGGAGGCTTCACCTGATTGACATAGCTTTTCAACTATCATGGAGAGTGGTTTGGCAATTACGTCAGACAATTCCCTCAGGGCTCTGCAATGCATCTCCTCTTGTCCCATAAACATACACAATCAGGTTCTTCACATCATCATGAACCTGATCTCTTACAGAGAAGGGACTTTCCTACCCCAGTCCCTGCCTTGTGGTCCATCCACTTGAGAGATGTGGGAAGAGAGGTTGCCATTGAAGACTGAGGGCAAAAGAGTTGAGTACCTCAGCCTTCTCCTAATCCATTGTTACCAGTTTGCCAGTCATGTTTACTGTAGGGGGGTACACTTTTTTTGTCCTTCTCTTTCTGGCTGATATAACTGTTATTTTTTTTAACATTGTTGCCAAGTTCAGCCCCAGACGTGCTTTGGCCTTCCTGATTCCATTTCTACACGAAGAGGCAGCATACTTATCCTCTTCCCAGTGCACCTGTCCCTGCTCTCACTGCCTGTGCACTTGCTTCTTGCTCTTAAGTTTGATGAGCAGGTCTTGACTTAGCCATGCCCAGCCTTCCTTGTGTGAATTCTTACACATGGGGATCAAGAGTTCTTGTACTCTGTAAGAAGGGTCTTTAAAGATCTGCAAACTCTAGCGTGCTGCTGCCAACTATCAGCTTATACCTGTATTATGCCACAGAAAATGTGAAGACTTTTTTCTCCAGATCTCTGAAAATAAGGTCTCAGGAAATAAAAAGTCCTGTTTCATTTCCTGGTTTCCCGTGAACAGTGAGGTAAGGCAGCCTCTTGTTTGAGATGAGCTGTGGAACAGCTTATTACCCACGCAAGAAAATAGCCTGTTGCACTTAATATCTCTCTGAGATAACAAAGCCTGAGTACTAAGGAGAAAAAAGATAGATAAGTACACATCATGGTGTCCCTCTGTACATGAATGCTGGATAAGGGGAGGGGTTTGTGGTTTGGCAGTTCTTTGACCTCAGACCTCAGCTGGAGTGATGCAAAATGTACCTCAATGTTTCAGAGTGATGCAGAGCTGATTCATCAATAGTGACTCACCCTGTTAAGGGTGTTTCTTAGCTGTAGGCTGACCAGAAGTACCAGAGAAGCTGGAAAGTTTGTGAGCAATGCAAATAAATGAAAAACAAAGTGTTCAGAAAGCCATAATTTTGACAAGAGATACTGCCCCTGATTTTTGTTGGCACGACTACTCTTGGGATGCCCCACAACAGGCGAGATGATGTAGGAGAGCACAGGCACCTGAACAGTTCTTTAAGAGGGACAGTGGGGAGAACAGCAGATGCAGCGCACTTTGACAGGATGGTGTTAGGTAGGATTTGCCTATATAATAAATATGAGGGAAATGTCCATTTTGGGCATTCTTTTTAGTGCATGGAGTGGAGACGAATGGGGGACACAACCTGGGAGGGTCACAAAGTGTTAGTCTCATCATGTATCGGCAAAAACGACAGGCACGCACTCACAGCTTTGCCAAAGCGAGCACCCAGAGCACCTCGACTGTCTTATGATTCATTCACAGAAAAAGCACAGCATAGCACTAAGGGATAGCTTTACCATGTGACAATCTCACTTCCTTCAGAGTTAGATGTTTTGGGGGTTGTTTTCCTCTTTATTGTCATGTTTTTTTACAACATTCAAATGTCTCAATCCACTTTAATTAAACTCTGAGTGTAATAGATCAGAGACCCCATGAACTTTCTAATTGTGTAACTTGCCTGTAGTTTTTTTCTTGGACTCCACACTCTATTTTCAAAGCCTACATTGCAGAGATTTAGAGTGGGTTGTTTTTTTACTATTAAAGTCATATTTTTTGTAGATAAAATGTTATGCCACATTTCCCCAGATCACAGTCAGTTTTCCATGATAGAGAAGGATAACAAATTTTTTTATCCTGTTCTATAACATGAGCAGAACCTTTAAGGTATCAGTATGCTGAAAGCATAATCCAGAAAATAAGGAGTGAGCACCAAAATAATTTGGCTACAGATTTGATTTATAAAGTAAAAAACTGACCTTTTCACAAAGTCACTTCAGAAATAATGTTTGGTTTATCATTTTTAATCATATAAAGTCAAAGAGAAAAAAAATAACAGCTGGTCTAATCTAGTGGTTTATTAATGTATAAAAGACTGGATGTGATTTTTGCTTTATAAGAAACACATTCGTTTTCTACTGGTAGCATATGTATTCTACAGTTTGCAGCACCGACAACATTAACAAAATCTTGAAAGTCATAAAACTTCTGTTCTGCCTGCTGTTGCTCACCTATTGTTCTGTCAGAGAGAAGAATATATTATCCACTTCCCCATGAAGAAACAGCAGTTGTTTGCACATCGAAGATTAGCATTGCCTGGGATGCTTCCCTGCTGGAGTGTAGAAGGTGTTAATAATCTAAAGAGTATGAACAGCTGTTATCTTTACAGTAATTAGCATAATATTTCCTGATTGACTACACTGTGCATTGGCTTTCCTTCCTTTTTTTTTAATGGAAACTTCCATAAGAGTAATCCATTTATTCTTTTTGGTTTTGCTTTTGGTTTTTTGGGGTTTTTTTGTTGTTGTCGAGATCATTTCCAATTTATAGACTTACAAAGTTCATAAAATGAATATAAAAAAATCAGAAAACAGATGCAATGACTCACAAGGACTGTTTTCTAAGGTTTGGTGCATTTTATCTTAATACAAACAATGTAAACAATAGCATTAAAATATAAAGGGCTACCTCCACAGAAGACCTCAGGAAAGAATGAGAGCTGAAAAAATCCAGTTTCTGAGCCTCTCACTTATTTATGGCAACCTAAGTACCAAGTCTTTGTGCCCAGGTTCTCTAGACAAGAAGAGCATTGAGCAACTTCAAGATGCTCATAAAACCTGCTAGAAAATACTGAAGAAACAAGTGAATTCAGCATTAGACATCTCTGAAGTTGCTAGATATCAAGTTTCAAGCCCAAGGAGCCACTTTTTCAGCTCTTACTCTTACAAGAATTCTAATTTATTAAATTGCCCCATTGCTTCAAATAACAAATTTGTAAATAATTGGAGTAGGAAGAAAACTTACAGTAAAAAGCCTTCTGTCGTGGAATCATAGAATCATTAAGTTTGGAAAAGACCTTTAAGTTCATTGAGTCCAGCTGTTAACCCAGCACCACCATGTTTACCTCTAAACCGTCTGTTCAAGTGACTCATTCATACACCCGTTAAACGCTTCCAGGGATGGTGATTCCTGCACTTGCCTGGCCAGCCTGCTCCAACATCTGACCACTTTTTCAGTGAATACTTTTTCCCTAGTATCTAATCTAACCCTCAGCCCGGTGCAACAGGAGGCAATCTCCCCTGTTCCTGCTTCTTTCTATTCATTTTTATAAAAAGTCTTCAGAAAAGATATTTCCATCAGAATGTTCCATCAGATACATTTGTTAAAACCTGCTGTTCTGTTGGTGTTTTGAGAGACACTTAGGAGGATGTAGTAGACTCCACCTTTTACAGTAAACTTTATAGGGTAATTGACAGTGCCGTGCAGAAATAATATGCATGCAGAACTTCTAGTGAATAATTTATATTTCCCACTCCAATTAGCTTTACTCAAGGAATTAAAATTCAGTACTGAATTAGCTTCATGTTGTTGCAGTAGGTCAGAGAGTTGGAATCACTGCTCCTCCCCAAGATGGTTCATTTTGCTGCTTCTTATGCTGTATAACTAGACTTTAGATGATAATTTACAATATTCTATTTTTCTTCTATGCAATCTGTGAGTCTCATTGTCTTGAAAATGTTTCTTTTTCAGTACATGATTCAACAAAAAACTACACATCAGGTTAGATTTGCAAACCTGAGAATAAATGTATTTATCCCATCTGGAACTGATTGAACATGTAGTGTGTATTTTAAGTGCTGTATGGGAACTTGCAAGGAGTAGTTTCTTCATAGAAAGATGAGCACATACTAACAATTTTTCTTTTTTTTTTTTTTGCCCTTTATCAATCAACAATGATCTATCCCCAGTCTGGTTTTTATTTTTATTCTAATTCATCTCTTTAATTTCACAAAAAATGGACTTGCTACTTAGAGCTACCCTCAGTTCACTCTGTCTCCTACCTTCAGTTCTTGGAAGCTATGCCTTGAATTACACTAAGAAGCACAATAAATCTTGTCCCATTCCTTGTGGCCCCATCTGGCATTTTGCCCATAACACCAATTTCACTCGAGATGCTGAGCTTGGAAACTTTGCTTGGAGCTTGTACAAGTGCTTTGGTGCTATTTTGGATTGCACGACATGGAAGATGACAGTAGAACTCAGCACTTACAAATCAGACAGCTTTAAAGTAATGAGAGAGGAAGATTTACTCTATTTCAGAGACTGACAGGTATTACAAAGCTCTAGTCTGCTCTCACTGAAGCCAACAGGAACCTTTCCTTTAACAGGAGCTGCATCTGTAGAGAGAGTGAAAGGAGAGATGTAATTTCTCACAGTAATAACCTTCTTTCCCTTGCAAGGATAAACTATTCAGCTTTCAGTCTCTCAGTACACTCTTGTAGGTCTCAGCACTTTTTCTAACTTGAATAGTATCTGTTTCCATTAAGTGTTATATACAATGTAGGGCCATTTGATTAGTCACACCGGTATCAATAATATAATTGCTCTCTTGAAAATACAACCAACTACACAGAATTCAGGCCAGTAGCAAGCAGTGATATTAATGGAAAAAAATTTATTGAATTAAGCAATCATTTATGTAGGGACAATCTGAAGACAAAATACATTAAATTTGTGGCTTTAAGCTAATAAAAGGACATTTCCCAAATCATTATTCCTATAATCGATGTTAAAATATTTAATCTAATCTTGGAATTAATTTTACACTGCAAAATGTAATGTAAAGATAAAAAAATAAATCATCTTCATACTGATTTATTTAAACTATCAACATAATTCAACCTAGTTTAGAATCATGTTTCCACTACAGCTTTGGAATAGATTTAAGCAAAGCCATCAGTAAAAGGAGTCAAATGATACCTTCTTTAAAAGCCAAATATGCAGTGCTGCAATATTTAAGAACCAGGTGAGACCAGAATAGGAAGTGTCAGAGGACAAATTGTCATGGTTCTTTCACTGAAAAAGAACTGTTTTGCAGAAAGCCAACAAGAAAAATAAGCTTGTACACCTTACAAAGAAAATTGGGGTTTTTTTTACTCGTTTCATTATTATTCCTCTTAACATCTCAGCTGAAGATAAGTGGCACATTATAGGACAGAAATGAGGTAGTTTATTCTTGTAGGTTCTGAGTCTTCCCTTTGACTTATTGTCACAGTTTAGGAATTGTATTCTCCAATTTAGTGTTCCCACTGAAACTACTCCAAACCACGAGCTGTTTGCTCTCCCCCCCTTCTCCCTCTCCCTTCCCTTGCAGGTGGCTGGAGAGGAAAATTGGAGGTACAAAAGGTAAAGGTCATGGGTTGAGATTAGAACAGTTTACTGGAATGAGCAATGAGATTAAAAAATGAGCGGTAACTACGGAAATATTAATAACAAAAATATACAAGAGAGGCAAATGATCCATATTTAAGTGCTCACCACTATCCCATGCCAAGCCCGACAACATCAGACCACACTACCCCAACCCAGAAGGGACACCCTCTCCCATCCCCAGGAAAGGACGTGAAGTGGTATAGAACAACCTCCAGGTTCTGGCCATGGCCCCTCCTGGCTCCTGGAAAAATTAACCCTGTCCTGGTTGGAGCAGAACACCTGTTAGCTCACAGGTTGTTTACCCTACAGCCATCTATGACTTTAGAAAGGACTACATAATTTGTTTCAACAATCTCAGCCACTTAATGATAAACAGATATTGGCCTGTATTGTTTTAAAACATGTGAGAAAATGTCCAGAAAATACTGAAAGCCACAATGCTTGTGAACACAATTAGCAAAGACAGCAGGCCATCAAAGCTCTCTTACTGAGGTGTTGTTTTAATATGAGTGTAACGACGGTGCAATTATCTTCTGAAATAACTAATTGTTAATGTAGAGAAGCTTTTAAAAAAGAATATACAAAAGGGAAGCAAAGAGATACCAGAAACCATTTATGTAAATTCATAGTCTTTATAGCAAATGAGGTAAATATTTAAATCAGGGCCCATTCAGAAGTCCATAATCTCCTCAGCAAAAAATAATCATTAAATGACCTTTCCTGTGTCAGCAAGTTGTGTGTATTGATGTTATGCAATTTCACATAACACATTTGCCGTGATTCAGTGTCCATCCATTCAGTAAGTACAGGACATGTACAGGAAAGCTACATATCCAAAGGGCAGCAAATACTGACATAGTTCCGCAGGAGTCTCAGTTCAGCAAACTGGTTAAAGACGAGGTTAACTGTCAGGATGCAAATAAACTGCCTCCAGATTTACAGTCACACGTACAAAGGAAGGTATTTGCATTTGAAATAATGTAAATTATTTGTTTTGCCACTGAAAATTTGATAGACTGTATAAAGACAAGAAAGAAGGGGATCCCAGAACACTTCTGCTGTGATTTCATTGGCTGCATCAGAGTAGTATTTGATTTTTTACTTTAAGGTCTGGCTAATAAATAATGTTAATATGAGTTACTCTAGGGCTGTTTCTATACAAGTCCTCATGACCATCTGAGCTCCAGGCAGCAAAATATTAAAGTAACACAGGCTTTTCAACCTACCAGATGGATATCTTTATGTACACAGAGGCAGCACAAGTTCTGCATATGAATTTTATCTTGTCAAAGCTCTATTTTTACGAGTTGAGGGACTTCATAAGTGTCAAGTCCTCTGCTGAGTTAGAGTGATTTTATCTGAGAACAAGAGTATATTGACAAAAGGGGATTATTCAAGGGTTCTGTATATCTGCAAGGATTTAGCCCCATGCCCATTGTCAGAATCAGATGTATTGGTTGTATTTATTTTTGTTTTTCTCCAGATAATTGCATCAACCCAAACATATTAGCATTTAGATAAGAGTTGTTCACATAGACTCAAACAGAAAAGACAATATTACTGGATGAAGAAGAAAATAAAATATACCTGTGGTAATTAGAAAATCATACATATCTTCAGTTAACTTATTTTTGGCAGAAAGAGAATGTGAACTGCAAGTTAGAAATGAAAGAAATCTTAAACTTCACTGAGTTTGTCTGTCCAAGGAAAATCAAAATATTATTTTTTTATAGCAGAGGAAAAAGTAGAAAAGGTAGATACATAAGTAGTGTTCAGTATGTTAAAGGCTTTCAGTTGGTTGTTTATTTCTTCAACTATTTAGAGCAATAATTGACATATCAAATTTAAAAAAATATCATTAAATCAGAGTCAGCCATCAGAGTCATGATGGATGTTCATGGTCAAAAAAGTACATGGCCTATTTCATGTTACCTTACACAGTCCTAGCATGAACTTATATTTCTCTCAGATTATAACACATTGACATACACTAAATACAACTAGTTTCTGTTTCCACTTTCCAGTTTTATCTCATTTGTTTAGAAAAACTTGTTGAGGTTCCATTTTCATGTCATGACCTTGCAAAGATGAGTCTTACATTTGTACCTGGAGAAATATTGGCCCAATCCTATTGCATGCTGTTATTCCATTGTAATAAAATCATTAAACATATGTACACCCTTGATGTAATTCAGATAGCCTGCGTCAAGGCTAAGCTCTTTTAAGATTTCTCTTAATTTTGGGTTTAGTTGTATGGCTCAATTAAGGACCAAAATAAATACTCAAGAATGGGTAATTGCAAAAGTTTTATCTTTTCCATGTATTTCCCTTTTATCTCTAGCAAATATCCACAAGTCTTAAAACACCAGCAGAATTTAAATTCAGGTGCCTCATTCCAAGGTACCCTGTAAATTTGCAGTAACAACCTGCCCACTGCCAGTTATTTACTAATCTCAGGATAGCAACAGTATAAAAGGCAGCAGACTCAGAGTCAACCGTAACAGTGTGTCCAAAAAAACCTCTAGGACGTCCAGGTCTTGACAGGCTGGCCTGTTTCAGGCAAATTTGACTGTCCAAGCCAATTTGTCCATACCAATCCAGCCATGGCATCAAGAAGACATGCATATACAGCGTAAACCTGGCTGCTTCCATGGCTGAAATCATTTTGCCCACACTAAGGCAGCTTTGGAGCAGAGCCATTGCCAACATAAATTTCCTGCCACTCAGAAGCACAAAGAAGAGGCAAATAGTGCCCTTCATTTGGTATCCTTTTACTCCTACCTAATTCAAGATCTCCTGTGTGTAACACCTGGTGAACTCAGTGTGACCCAGCTCATTGAGAAGACACTGAATTATCAGGAGTAGCTGTCAATTCACTCAAGAGCAGAGAGGCCCTCAGAGAGACCTCAACAAATTAGAGAGATGCATAATCACCGATGATATGAAGGTCAACAAGGGGAAGTTCAAGATTCTGCACCTGGGATGGAGAGTAGCACAGTGGAAAGGGACCTGGGGGTCCCGTTCAAGTTGAACAGGAGTCAGCAGTGCCCTGACAGTCAGAAGGGCCAACCCTGTCCTGAGGGGCATCAGGCTCAGCAGTGCCAGCCGGGCAAGGGAGGGGATTGTCCCACTCTGCTCTGCACTGGCGTGGCCTCACCTTGAAAATGGTGTGCAGCTTTGGGTGCACAATATAAGAAAGATATTAAACTATTAGAGAGTGTCCAAAGGCGGGTCATAAGGACAGTGAAGGGCCTTGAGGGGAAGCTGTGTGAGGAACGTCTGAGGCCACTTGTTTTGTTCAGTCTGGAGAAGAGGAGACTGAGAGGAGACCTCATTGTGATCTTCAACATCCTCCTAAGGGTAAGTGGAGAGGCAAGTACCAATCTCTTCACTTTCCTGACCAGTGACAGGGCCCAAGGAAACACCACGAAGCTGAGTCAGGGGAAATTTAGGTTAAAGAATATTAGGTAAAATTTTTCACCCAGAGGGTGGTTGGACACTGGAACAGGCTCCCCTGGACAGGTAGTCATGGCACTAAGCCTGACAGAATTCAAGAAGTGTTTGGACAACGGTCTCAGGCACATGGTGTGACACTTGGGGTGTCCAGGGCCAGGGGTTGGACTTGATGATCTTGATGAGTCCCCTCAGCATATTTTATGGTTCTATGATTCTATGACTCTCTGATATTTATGTGTACCATTCAAAGGCTAAAAGGCATAGAATCAACAAGCCCTGGAAAAACCACACAGGAGTAAAATGGTGAACAAATGATATAGCAAAGCATATATTGATTCTGTGATGAGAAAATGGACCTGGGGTCTTATTTTAGCCCTTGTTCCATGGGAAAACAAAATAAAGTACATCTATTCTCTGCTTGAGCTCCCATTTTGATAACTGTAGGAATGTCAGTATGATGGAGTTTGATCCAAAGTTTAAAAGTTGTCCAAATCACACAGAGACAGCTACACACCAGAATCTTGTAAGCCACACATGCTTATAAAATCAGGATAAAAACTGAAATGGTAATTACAGAAGAGTGATACATTAAATTATATAAACTAAGCAGAATTTCTGCTTTGAGCAGGGCAAAAATATCCCATTTCAGTGCCATTCCTGCTCTGAGTGAAGAGAGTGGCAATATTCTCAGTATTTCAAATTTGCCTATAAATTTCACCTTGTTTTTTTCCAAATCTGAAGAGCAGAATGTGTGTCTGAAATAATTCAAACCAGGTTTTTTGTGGTAACTGAGCTCTTTTTCCTCTTACATTATTAAGGTTTTATAACAAGATGATGTTAATTTGCTTTCAACAACAAAGCAAAACAGATAAATGCTGTCAAATTTTCCTCATGAAACCCTGAAGACATTTCCCAAATGTGTACGAAAGGGTTAAAGGCAAAACTCTATACTCAGAATGGTTTTCTTTCCGTTCTCCTATTTGTCCATAAAGATAGCTTTAATTAGTACTTGCCTGGAAACAATTTTGGCATGTATTAACTAAAAAGTGTAATCAGTATAAAGAAAAGCTGATGAATAGTTATAAAAATAGCATCCAAACATCAAAGTTGCTTTCATAGGAAAAAATATTATTATATGAGATTGTACAGAAGTGTTGCACTGTTGCAATGAAGTGCTCTATTCGCATGTCGCATCAACATAGCAATGGGAGCAGTGGTTACTTTCTAATCACAGAATCTTAGAATTATTGGGGCTGGAAGCGACCCTCTGAAGAGTCCAACCCCCCTGCCAAGGCAGGGTCACCTAAAGTAGGTTACACAGGAACATTTATTCAAGATGGTTTTTCAAGATGAGCACATTGCAATCAGAGCTGAGCCTTACGTCTCAGTTTAAATTCCTCCTCATTTAAAATTTGTATTTCACTTATATTCATCCCATTTTCCTAATAAAATTTAAAAGAAAAATGGATAAAAGAACAAATAGTTGCATTTGCTCAATACTTTAACTACATTGCCATATTTCCAAATCTTGTAACTTTTATAACAGTGGGCATTGTCTCAATGTCCTGCTCCTATAGCTAAGTAATCAAATGAGAATCTACTATTCTTTTACTGACATGTTTCTTGCCTTTGGTTAGGAGCATATTTAAATACTGTATTCCAGAAAGAAAAAAGGTGAAAAATAAGAGTGTGTACATGTAAAGAAAATCTTCAATGTATATAGGAATTTAGGGGAGGTGGAGTGTGGCAGTTTGCAGGACTGGGAAAACAGCAAATGTTGACAAACGTTAGGCTCACAGTATCAAGGCATCACTTAAGGCAATATCTAAGCCTACAGCTATTTCAACTTCCCCACAAAACCCCCTTTTAGTAAGTGGGAAGGTATAGCAGATGACAAGGAGTGACAGGAAACAGGGAAGTGAACTAAGATGACCATGGAAAGCGAGCAGAGGAGTTGAGCAGAAGCAAAACGGAAAAGATGTGACAGCACAGAAAGGAGCAGGGATGTGCTGGAAGAAGACACAGAAAACCGTGTGTCCTCTTATCAAAAGGAAGGAGAAAGGCGAAGTAGGAGCAAAAGATGGGCTATTGAGTATTACAATACTTTCTTATAAGAGCAGTACGTGAAAGGGTTTGTGGCAAAAAGGTGTAGACTACTAATCTGAGAGTGGATGCCAATAATCATAAACAGCTGACAAGTGCCAGAGTGCCATAGCAAGTCTTCTGATCCTCTCCACAAGATGGAAAAATTCAAAGAGCTAATACCTTTTATCTAAGCTCATAACATATTAGGTATGCAATACTCACAAAAACAGTATTTGGATTTTCAGTGCTTTCTTTGGGAGATGTGAAGACGAAGTAGCAGGAAAATGAAATGAGACTTAGAAGATCAAGATACCATTAAATTACATCCTGTCTTTCTTCTGCACAATGGGAATTCAATACAAACTTATGCGGCTGTGAAGATGAAATGAAGAAAGGCACTTATAAAGAGCTATAAAACAATGATTTTAGGTTTCTTACTAGAACTCTGGCACTGATGACGAGACGAGGAATGCATGAATCCTTTTGGTAGAGATATCTGTTTATTTCCACAGAAGACCTGGATTCATTAATGGCTCAAACTGTCCCTTGAGAAGATGAGAGGGGACCAAAATGAGCTATCTGTACCTACCTGTTGCTTTTCACAAAGAAAAGCCTTTCAGGGAGATGGAGTGAGAACTGGAACTGATTCTAGTCTGACAGCTGTATCTCTGTGTTGGTGCAGTTTCGTGTTTGAGCTAGCAGCCCACAGAGAGGGCACAACATTAATTCTTAACACAGCTCCAAAGTTAAATGGTACATTTATATCCAAAAGATGCTAAAACTAAGCTGGGAGGTTAGATCTGATTCTGTGTAGATCTAGCTTAGGCTCTTGTGCACCATACACCCCCAGGCCTACAGGAGTGCCTGTGTTATCCAACAGCTGCAAACTCTAAAGGTTCTTGGTTTTTAAGCCTCAAACAGTTATTCTTATAAGCCATGATTCTGCTTCTTCTCGCTGCACTGGGGAGTTTTCTGGATGCAAAAGGTATTCTTTTTGGGAGGGTACCAGGGACACACCCAGGTTTCATTCCCTCCTTGAATTCCAGGGGAGCATCCTCTGCAGAGCTTTTCCTCTTCTTTTAAGTAAAAAAGCAGTTGAACCTACTTTGCAGACAAATTCTTCAACTCTGTAAGATGCAGCTCATCATACAAAAAATCCCATTCAAATTGGATGCAATTTAATTACCCAGGCTTTTCAACTCATGAGCAGAATCATTACAGTCATTCCGGAGGCAAAATAAAGCTGTTTGCTTTTCTAAAGAGAAATGCTGCAAAATTCTACAAAACATACATGTGAATTAGTCTGCTCTATTCCAGAGAGTTCTGCTCTCCATGAGCTGATGGATTTTTTCTACTATGGAAAACTTACAGAGTTCTGTGTTCCTGCTTTGTCTTTTCATCAATGAATATCACAGAAGAATCCCAAAATTTCTAACATGATGGAAACAGAAGGGAAAGTAACTGTGTAACCAAATAAATAAAATTTAAAACCAAACCAAATCCCCCTCCAAAAAAAAACCAACAAAAAAAAACCCCCCAAAAACCCACAAAACAAACTGAAAAAAAAAAACGAACAAACAAACAAAAAAAAAGAGCTTTTAGGGAGGCAGTTTGTAGATCACGGTCAGGAGTCTAAAATACAGATTTTGCATTCTCCCCCTGAATTTACTATTTGGACTCAGTATACTCACAGCAGGCTCCTGGAAAAGATTGTTATTTCCCAAAATTTGGTTTGCAGCACAGAAGTGTGTGCCAGACGTTGTCAAATACAGGATGTTTGACATAATTAACATGATATAACAATTATTTTTATTTTTTTTATAACAGGTGTAATTTCTACATTTACCCTGAGCCGTCTTAGTAAAATTTATCCTGATTCCTATCAAAATATATTCTCCTGAAAAAACATTTTTCTAGACCCAGGGAGAAAATCACAACAGATTTTTTGTCTGTGAAGCCATTGACGTCAATAGCATTGAACTTGCTTGTTCCAAGATCCAGTCCCACTTGGGAAGTTGAATGGTATAATGAAATTTTGTGCAGTTAACAGACTATGACTAACAAAAGAGCAAAAGCAAGGTCTGCTTCTTCCTCTTGCTTCTTTGTTCTTCATTATCTACCTGATAAATTCTCAAAAGGAGTATTAGGTTGAAGAGAAACACAGCTGTCAACAGGAAACTATGTAAGGAGAACATGAGTAGACCTTCTAAAAGAGTCATTCGGTTGTTAAAAAATACCAATCACTATCTCCAGCCCTCTTTTTAAGTCTCCCTGTTTTGTTTTTCAGACATAAGAGGGTGAGACCTGTCAGGAACACATGGATTACAAGTTATAGTCCTGTCTCCCCAGCCAATGTCCTCTGCTGCTGTCCTGGGTCACATAATCTCTTTGCTCCATTTCTCTCTCAGTGAATTATAATAATAGTTAATTTTTGTGGTTTTAGAGGATACCAGAGACTTCATTGGAATAATATTTTTTCAGCAGCATGAAGGGAAATAGTATCTGAGATAATTCTTTCTTTTATAGAAACCTTTTTCTAAGCATTATTTCCCTAAATTTGCTTCCTTTTCAGTGTTAGTTCTTCCAATTTCTGTTATTGCCTTGTGCTAAGTGACAGGTTCCTTCATGTTCCTTCCCATTTCCACTCTCCTGTGTTACATTCACATTGATTTCAGTACCAACTGGCAGACATTCCTGAATGTGAGACTGCTAAAGCTGTTACCTCTCACATTCCCCTTCCAGTATTTCCAGCAGCACTTCTGTGTATCCATCAGAAGGACGTCATGCAAATTCTTTTTCCCTCAGCATTTCAATACTTCTTCTTTCGTCTCCAGACATTCAACAGCAATTCTTCTGTAAAAGGTCTTTGATTTGCAACATTATCTATTAAAAATATTACGACATGGAATTTATTCTGATGGGCAGCTTTGACTTTTCAGCTTGCCGTGTTTTACTATAGGAAGTTAGAATCACCCTTGCAGTCCAAGGAATAGCGTTAATGTACACAGAGAGGGGAAGTCTCATTTTTAGAGCCTGAAGAAGTGGCTGTGCTGCTTATGCCTATTCCTGAGCAGCCTAGGTTGGCGAAGCCAAATCTTGCTTTGGTGCATCAGAGAGATATGAGAAAAAAACAAGGAAAAGGTAGGTTTAGGTGGAAAAAAAATGGGGTTTTTTCTTTTTTTTTTGTTTTGTTTTTTTTTTGTTTGTTTGTTTGTTTTTTTTGTTGTTGTTTTTTTTTTTTTTTTTTTTTTGGTTGGCGTGTAAGTTTTGGGGTTTTTTGTTGTTTGCTTGTAGGGGTTTTTTTTTTAAATGAAAATAAACAACAAAAAAAAATTAACAGCCAAAAAGATGCCAGGATTGAAAATTAAGATTTATGAAAGCCAAATGAAATAACCTACAGTACTTGGAAGAAATAATTGGAGAAGAAAGGTAAAGTCTGCAACATTAACCTACAGTAGTTTTGGTGGGAAAGGAAACTGTCTAGCTAGGTAAGCTGAATTACCTGACAGTCAGGAGAATAGCATATCTACTGTTCATCAGGATATATCTGTTCATAGGCTGCAACTGGTAAAGAGCAGCTGCTTTTCATTCTTCTACTGTTCAGAAAAGCCAATGACAATACCCAGGATCTGCAGAGATGCTTATTAAACTGGCATTTGCAAATGTCATACACTTTATTATCTCTACTGGGCACCGAAGTGTTTCACTAAAGTCATGAAGACAAGATAGGACAATGAGCAAAAAAGGAACATTAAATAAAATACAATGGAGCTTTTCAGCCCCAGGATGTTTCTAAACAAGATGCGCAGGCATTAATTAAGACTCAGGGTTCCAGCCCAACTCAGAGAATATGGTGCATTTTATAAATCAGACTGAGAACATCTTTCAAATAAATTGTAAGAGAATCAATCACATTCATTGGTCCCCTTTTCAGGGCACAAAAAAACAATATCAAGAGATTTTTCTATTGGTAGTGGATGAAGGTTTTCTTAGAAATTCGACTTTTACTATGTCCTACATTAGCTGCATTGTAATGGTGTTTCTCATCTTTTATTACACTAACACTCCTTTCCCACTACCGTTCCCTTTTAGGACCTTGTTCCCATCTGGGTTGTATCTGTAATTTTCCTCTCACTCAGCTAGATGGGAAACAAAATGCAATAAGGGTATCCAGCTTTTAATCAGAGAAGGTCATGGAAGTCCCTTCTATACTTTAACAATTTCTGGCAGGATAGAAATGTTCTGCTTAGCTTCATAAATGAAAGGAGGTTAACCACAGATTACTTGCTTTACGGCTTTGCAGAAAACAGACAGAACTGAAAAATTGTTGTGGAAAACCATCCCAGATATGGCTGGGTTGTTTGTAACAAAAAATTAGGGCAGTCTGTCACTGGAACAGGATCCCCAGGGAAGTGGTCACAGCACCAGATGTCAAAGAGCGTCTGGATGATATTTTTACTAGCATGGTTTAATTTTAGGCAGCCCTGAAAGGAGCAGGGAGTTGTATTTGATGGTTCTTTTCTGTCCCTTCCATCTTGAGATATTCTATGGTTATACGACATTCAGGCAATACATGCCCTTCATACCTGGAAATCTTGCTATCTACTGTGCAGAAAAACACTGCTTCACACTTATTCTCACCTCATGACACATTAATGATGTTTGCTTAAACATCACCACAGAAACAAACTTTAGAGGAATAAGATCAGGAATAATTTTCACCTTTGCCAACAGTGCAAGCAACATGGTGGCTCAGAGCATGGCATAATGTCAGTATAAGAAATGTCACTCTATCTTAGACAATTAAGCTTTATTAGCTCACTGTTTAACAGGTTATTAACATCTCCGGTGCATAATTGGCTCAACAGTAACATTTATATAGTCATGAAAACCATAGGTGATTCTTACATTAACACCTCTTCAGACATCTTTTTTCCTCTTTATCTAAGTAAGTAGATTTAGAGCTGCATTTGAAAATTTCCTGTCCAAATTCTTAGTTCATGTTTCACATATTAAAAAACCTTCACTTGAAAGAACACCTAGGTTTGAACAAGCTGTAGATACTGGTGTTGTAACCATACACTTTGTATGTTTATGTTTATATTTCTTAAGCAGAATTTCCTCAGAACACAGAATGCAGATATAACCTTACTTTCTAGTGACATCCTTGTTTTACAGTTAAGACGAAACTCAGTGGGAAACTCCAGCCACCCTAATTTCACCTTGCTTTAGACAATTACAATGCATGTCTACATTCAAGCTATGCAGAGCTGACATTTATATGAGGATTTTATATTTTTATCATGTCTTTTGAGGGTCTGTTTTCCTCTCTAGAGTACAAAAGAAGTGAGGGGTGGGTAGCCTAGATATAGACACCTCAGACGAAATTCAGCTACCTAAACAAAGGTGCCTATTGCCGTTTCAAATCTACCAAATTATTTCACCTTGTTTTGAGATCTGCCCTTCTGTAGGTCATGGAATATATCTAACTGGCCTGTGCAAAAATTTCAGATAACACTGGATGTCTGAAATGGTCCTAGAAAGCTCTGTCTGGCAGCTGAAACCTGCTTCTGCACTTTAAACCTCTGAAAGATGATGAGATGAATTTGTTATGTACAATATCACTGGTTAGACCCTTAGAGAATGGGTATAAGGGTATATGTGGAGTGAAACACTGGGTGCCGTGGAGACCTCTGCCTAAACAAAAACATCCAGCATCACCTCAGAAATCATGCAGGGACTGAGATGTGTGGGTGATGCTTGTAGAAATGGCAGGGCTGTGGGTGTAGGGCTGTATCCTGGTCTGCAGCAGCCAGATGGATACCTCCAAATAGCCAAAACAGAAGCAAGTGTCAATATTTAGACAAGTAAATTAGCATCTGTGGAGAGCATTAGGCCTAAGCTTCAGACGTAATCAGGTATCTATGACATAGATATCAGACTGTATGCTACACATCTAAATTCTCATTATCGTCGGTGGTGCTCTATATCTTCATGTAGTTGTCTATAATGAGGCCACAGTAAAGACAGAGAAGCCTAAAGACATCTGCTCAGGTGACAAAACATTGTCATCTACATCATCCTTTGAGAATGACATGGCTATGTCACTAGGGTACATCCATTGTACTGTCTGCATCCTAGGAGCTTAGACATCTGTGTCACATATAGAAAACTACTGTTCCTGGAATTCAGTCTCAATCAAGAGCTGAACCTCAGCCCCTGCATTTGGGGGGTTTCTAGGGTCTCTTTGTAGTTTTTTGCCTCTAGAAATGCATGACATCAACTTTCTACATCTAAACATTGAGGTTAGCTCTCCCAAATTACCCAAACTTCTTGTGGAAACCTGTGTTTCTATCAAACCAAGAAAATGTCTGTCTTCAAGTTCCAGTGGAGTAAGTGTGTCATCCCTCATCCAGGGACTTCATGAGTTGATTTTTTCATGTAGCTGAACCAATCCTCTGGACTGCAGCTGGTGTCTTACGATGCTGATGAGGAGTGATCAGTTGTTCTCATCCTTGCTTTGTTAGTCACTTGTCACCAGCAGTGTAAATCCCTTTCCAGCCTGAGATACATGATAGATAACTGTGCTAGCACAGAACAATTTGGGGATTACAAAAAAATAACCCCAAAAACAACCCAAAAAACTGCCCCAAAATTATATTTTGGAATTTGGAACACTAGTGTGGTTCATCGGATATACACACCTGCTCACACATTACAGTTATGGCCACTTTAAATAATTCTTTGTGCTACAGGACAGGAATGCTCACGTGTTACTCAATCACACAGAGAATAAGTACCCACACAAAGTTCCAGCTCCTTTTTCCACTTGAAGGCCTTATGTACTCCCTCCCTTTCAACCCTATGGCTCTGCAAAATGAAAGAGAAATAATTTTAGTTTTAAGAATGTAGGGAAATCTTGCTTGGCAACACTATGGGTAATAGCTGGTCCGTGTCTGGCCTGTATCATGCTTCTTCAGAAACACTTGACATAGAGATACCCCTTTATTACCAAGGATGGTTACTGAGATTTTTTTTCCTCCCTCGCCATTTTAATGTGTAAGTCTGCTTTCAAAAGAACATGATTAGAATCTTTTGGCTTTATTTTAGGAAGAAAAGTGTTCATATTTCACATAGAACTGATAAGGGGGAAAAATTGGTAGGAACTTCTAAATGCACAATTAGCACAATTATCACAGCTCACAGAACTTCCTCAGTTAGGAACATTTGCATCATTATATGCTCTTGACCTCTAAAACCCATATACATTTTTCATGCATTATCACTAATTACTAACGTTATAGCTTCTGTATTAAGCAGGGAATCCACCATGTCTTTTGTGTCTACTGATAACAAGGCAATTCTTCCATTCTTCAACAATTTCTTTTGAAAAGGTGGTGATTTCTGAAAAAAAAAGTCAGCACAATTTTTTCAGTTATTAATGAAAGTCCAGTTGTTATTGAAGTACATGTGAACTCCAGATAAGTATTTTGCAGGACCATTTTTTAAATTATTAACCCTGCAGAATTGTTCAAGCTGAAAAAAGATCAAAGAGAGTAGCTTGTCTAGAGAAAACCTATCAAGAAAATTGACAAAACACAAAGGTGCTTTTTTTCCATCAGTACTAAAGACATTTTAAATTTAAGCTCAGTTAGGGAAGGTGAGTTCTCAGAGAGTGGGTATTCACTCTTTTTTATGTGGTATGTACACATATGCTAAGAAACTGGTCTGGAAATTTGAACCTCCCATATTAACATCAGTAGGTTAAGCCAAGCAATAAGGTCAGCAAACATTGCAGGAAATACCTTGAGATGGAGAGTGGTATGTCTGAAAACTGCTATCACTAAGCTCACAAACAATATCAGTATAAACCACTGGATTCAAGAAATGATTGCTTTGTAGACCCAGTCCTTAACTCATGAAGGATCTTCTCAGTGCTAGCCAGATCACCTGTTTTCCTCGCTGAGTCTCTCCTTAAACCACTGAGAAGCCCTCACCAAGTCCTGTCTGAGTGAGGAAGTTGCCAGAGGAGAGTGTTTGGTCAGGGGTTGCAGATTTGCTACCATAGGGTTTACAGTCTGAAACATCTTTCTGCTTTTTGAGTATAATCTTGCTTATTCTATTTTTCAGTTTATAGTTTATGCTACAGGATCATTCTTTTTGAAGAAGACAAACGTTGCCTAGAAAAGTTTTGCAGTGCACACATTATTCTCATTAAAGTTTCTCAATTCACAGACACAAAAAGAAAAAGATACACTCCTATTGCAAAGTTCTATGTACATATTGATTCACCATTCAAAAGGAGTTATTGTTACTGGACTACATCATTTTTCAAAAGTCCATTATGAAATATTTTTGCAGAATAAATTTACACTATGCATTCTCCAGCTTACAAACTGCACACAGCTGGAAACTGTGGACTTTGAATAAATTAGAATATCATTCTAAAGTCGAGGGTAGATTTAAATACCATATTTGCACCAGTGTCTACTGAAACATCCTTAATGAGTCTCCAGGGCACAATAAACTGCAGTTATTTTCCACTATTTTGAATGAAAAGAAACAACTACTAAAGCAAAATAGTCTTATTGAAAGACAGATGTACTTTTTACATTGTCCATCTATTTCACTCAGAATCTCAGACAATCTCCACATGGAACACAATATTACTTAGAAGTGTAAGTCATAATATAACTAGCTAAGGTGGAATTATTTTCCTTGTGCTACACACAATCAGGAGAGAAAAAAAAAATCTATATAAAACTCCTCTGACAGGAAGATATTTTACTGGTTTTCAAAGAATTCAGACATTACTCAGTAAAGCCTACTGAAACAGTAACATAAGAAAATTTTGGTATTCTTAGCTATTATGACATACAATGCATCATGATTAACACAGAGGAATATGCACAGGGTCAATGAGCCCGTGGGATAAGTAACCAAAATTAGCAAGTGATCATTATACCATTTTTACTTCGTTCTCTTTTCCCCATTTCCCCTTGCAATTATTATTCAAGTTTCTCTGAAGTGTTTGTGAGATTTTTGAAAGATATTAGGATACATTTTTCTGAACAGATTTTTATTACATTTATCACCACAACTTCATGTTTTCCAGGAAAACTGTAAACTGCAGTTCTCCTTAAACTTTTATTGCTTGCCAATTTGGGGACAACAAGCTGTCCATGAGCCAGCAGTGTGTCCTAGGGGCAAGAAAGCCAGTGGTATCCTGGAGTGCATTAGGAAGAACATTGACGGCAGCTCTAGGGAGGTGATCCTGCCCCTCTGCTCAGCCCTGATGAGGCCACAGCTGCAGTGCTGTGTCCAGTTCTGGGCTTCCCAGCACATGAGAGACATGGAGCTCCTGAAGATATTCAAGAACTGTCTGGATGCAATCCTGTACCATGTTCTCTAGGACTACCCTGCTTGAGCAGGGAGGTTGGACTAAACGGCCCCTTGTGGACCCTTCCAGCCTTACCTGTTCTGTGATTCTGGGATTCTGTGACAAGTATTGCAAGGTATAGGAGAGTTTCACACCTCCTCCACACCCCATCTCTGACAGGAAGATGGACTGTAGTAGGAAGAGAGCCAGGGACAAAGTTCTGGGAAGTCTAGTCTCTGACACCATAATTATGTGCAATCAATGCCAGGTTACATATAATACAGACAAATGGTGTCTTAAGAGGTTTGAGGAGACAGAGAAAAATAAGTTCTGTTGCAGTGCTGGTTACACAATTTATGAAATACATGCATTTCTTGTCAGCTATGATTAGGAAATATAAACCGAATTTGAAAAAATGCAGAAGGAGATGCTAAGATAATAGGAGAATGAAGATTCTATTATCCAAGAGAAGATTAGAATAATTATTGACCTGGTTTGATGAAGTCTAGGCTAGAAGGAACAATGGTGAAAGCCTATCAGAGAGGCAGAAGGACATCTAAGGAAGACAGTAAGGCAGCACTGGCACAAGAAACAGATGGGTTTCAACTGACAGTGAGCAGGGTGAGATTGTTAGTTGGGAGCATGGTCCTAAGTATGGGAACAGCAATACTCTGGAGAAAATTGTCAGGAGAAAGCGGTAAGGGGAAAGCCCCGAATAAATTTCAGATTGAGTAGAATAACCTTATAAATAGGAGAAAGTGTCATGGCTGTCTGTCCTGGCTCTGCACACTCATCTCATGGTGCCCCTCTCACACTCAGCACCAGGGCATCTAGGTAGCACCTCAGGGGGAGCACAGTGCAGGCTGGTGCTTCCAATGTTTACAGGAATTATATAAATTAAAAATTTTCTATAAATAATAAAGGTAAGCCAGCAATATGTTTTCATTGGAACCACTGGGATGGGTGAAGTGAGTTTACACAAAACAATGAGTTTATTATTGCCAACTTAGAGAGAAAAAAAGGCCTTTCCTCTTCAGCTGACCCCACTGGTGAGGGGCAAGATCAGCCACCAAGAGGCTAAACAGCTATTTAAACATAGAAAAGCTTTTTACAGATGTAAATATGAAAATAATAAATGTATACCAAAAATTAACCAGAGACTATATTGCATACTGCCATCAACGCAGATTGTTTCAAGTATCTCAATTACATTCAAACTTCCTCAAAGTGCTAATGTTGTTATAAAATAATGTCTGTGTAAGTGAAAAACTGATTTGCCCTAAAAGCCATGAATACAGGGGCGCACTGCGCTCTAAATTGTACATTATGTGTTTAATCTAAATCCACTTTGGAATGCAGTGTTCATCCAGATGCAGCACTGGGATAATAATGGGCCTAACGTACTTGTACAGTCCAAGCAAAATTGAGCTGTTAGTTCTTGATTCACATCATTAGATATGATATGGATGGATGGGTTTTGTCTGTCTCTCCTTTGTTAATCTCTTTGGTCAAAAGTCATTCTCAACATCCATGAATATGGAGGGTTTTTTTTTTTAATGAGAAGGTGCTAGTAGAGAGTACAAGTCCACTGCAAAACACCCACAAGAAAGAAGATTAAAATCTTGTGTAAGGTGTCATATATATTTTATTGGATAGCTAAATTAAAATATGCATTTAGCCTTGGCTACTAATATTATTCTTCCCCTAAGAAACAATTATCTATTTAATTTTATAATCAAAGAAGCCTAACATATTTGAAATAAAGTTTCTAAAATTTACTGTTTAAAACTTATTTTTCAGATGTTTTAACACAGCTACAGCTGTCTTTAAAGAATGTCCTTCCTTTTGGAGGTCAAAGACCAGAACAAGACCTGCACACCAGCCCAGATCTCCAGAGAAGGTACGCATTTCAAACCAAGTGTCACACACCTGTGCGTGGAGCTTTGGCACAGAAAAAGAGCTTGCAGTGTCCTTGAGAAGTTAAAATATACAATGCAGTTATTTCCATAATTATAATTAATTCACGACAGCCTTTTATTGATTATTAACCCCCACACAAAACTGTCTAAGAGCATCTAAGAGCCTCTCATTGAAGTTGTCTGAAGTACATGATCACTCTTCTGCATGACTCCTCTTTGCGTACCTTGTAGATGCACTGTGTGATCTGTCAGGATCCATCAGTCTGACTGTAAAGAAAAACTCACCGAGATCAAATCAGTTTGCCACCCCTGTCAGAGTTTAGAGAGGCATACATTTGGCCCATTTTGCCTAAGCACCCATGCATTATCTAAAACACAGGGTTTGGTTCTATTTGTTTATCACTGTCATTTAGCTGTTCTTCATCCATGGTGTCCTAATGTTGCCACTTCACAAGTTACCAATGAATGATTCAACGTAGAGTTCTCAAATATTTAACCTCCCCACTGAAGGCTTTTTCTGAAAGACCTGATATATAATTTTAGTAAATCCTATCTTCCTACTGTAACTCTTGGTAAATCTGTGTTAGTGCTAACTTTTAGTTTTTAATGTCATCCATTAATACTATCCCTTGTTACAAATCAGACACAACCAGGTTGTCTGAGCACAGAGCAGGATGCACAGAAATGGCAAAATTCATCATGTACTGTGCATCTTCTCAAGCCTATGCAAGCATGTCCAGGTTAAAATTAAGGCAAATACTCCTTCCTTTATCACACCTATCAATAGTTTCTGTAACTGATTTTGTCCAAGGTATGCCAAGAAAATATGCTTTTTACATTCTTTAGTGAGTCAGTTTCTAAAAAATTAATCCATAAACAATGTCTCCACAGATTCATTTGAAAATTCTGGTAATATCAGAAAAAATGTCAATGCAATAACAATCAAAGAGAAAGTATCAGCATGACTCAAAGTAGCTTCCAGATGCACATGAAAAAATTGATCATCAGTCCAGTGACACCACTTCTGTCCTTGATGTAACTGCCCATAGCAACTTAAGAGTAAAGAAAAAAAGAAATAATTTATTGGTATAATAGTTTTGTTCACTGGAATTTATTACTGCTTCAATGAATTTTTCTGAGATTTTACCTCTTTCCACTTTCTATTAACGAGATGGAATGATTTGTTCATCTCTAACAGAGAAAATATTAGGAGTCAGATTCTCCACTGCCCTGTATCTTCCATTGCAAAACAAATACAAACAACCTCACTTTCATTAAATAGCATTTTTTTCTTTTTTCAAAGAGCATGAACGAACTTCTAGGAAACCTAGTGATATATTATTTACCTAAAGAGAGTATTCTGCTCTCTGAGATTTCATGTCACAAACCAGAAATCAAGAGGAAAAGGTGTTAATTATACTCCTGTTTCAAGTCTCTCCAAAGTGGAGGCAGAATTCATATAGCAGCCCACAGGAACACCCGACCTTCTAGAAAAGTCATTGTGTCACTGCCCATGCTATAGGTCTTGTTCGTCAGAGATGAGCCATAAAGCCCAAATTATTGATTGTTCTCCAAATTTCCACCAAGCATATCTTTGCCAGAAATAGCTTTCTGTAGTTATTCTTGTTTCCAAATAAGTGTAAGGTCATCACTGTTATAGCAATGGGGACAATACATCCACAAAGAAGTTATAACATATACTATTCTATAAAGTTAAAACATATAGGGAAATTTAATTAGCTTGTTATCCACTGTACTTCATGTGCAATTGTTTCACACATTTCCTTTATACAGCTGTGACCTGCTTTCCCTCTTTCTTTTTTTTTCTCCTGGCCATCCACCGAAACACAGCACAAACAATGACAACAGACAGAAGGAACAAGCAGAGCTCATCGGAGCATGCTGAGAAAGGATTAGAGGTACAACCAGTGAGTATTGGCAGCATTTTTCTGAGTTTGTTGCCCTAATTTCAGCATTTTAATGAAGAAGAACAAATAAATCTTCTATTAAATAATTATGAAAATAGCTGAAGTAAGCAAGGACACATCTTTGAAAATCTGCAGACAGCCTTGCACTATAGCTTTGAAAAAGCAGAGTGTCCCTTTTCTGTGAGATGCCAAATCCATTGTCCTTATGTGGATAGCACCCCCGTCAGTCTTCTAAAAACTTAAATTAGTCTTGCAAGATGGAAGGGGTCATAAAAATCTTTCTTGCATATTGTGATTTGTATCTCATCTTAATGTCAGAATTCCAGTACTTGAAGAAAAAGAGGTAGACACTTATCTCTGCAGGGAAGATGACAAACTTAAGAGCTTTGACATGGCTGCTGAGCATCTAAAAGCCACTGCAAACAGTGACACTAGGAAGGAAGTAACCAGCTCTACAGTGTCATCATTTTTAATACCTCCAAGGGTAGTATTTGATTCTGGTAAATTTGGTGCAGCTTATTTTGTCCACTGAAAACTTGTAGAATAACTATAGCCCTCTTCAAGTTTGTACTCTACAGACTTTTACACCAAAGAGGAAAAAAACAGGGTTTAGTCCTGTATCTTCCTTATGGATTTAAGGCTTTTTTTTTTTTTTTAATTTAACTCATACAAAACTTTAATAACACTGACTTACAAAGGGACCCCAGGAGATCATTCAGTTTCTTCCCACAGCTGAGCTTGCTGAACTTATGACATTCCTAGCAGATGTTGCTAACAATCTTCAGTAAAGAAGATTTACTAATTCCCCTAAGCACTCTCTCCCAGTGCTTACCTGCAAAAAGTGTTCAACAATGGGTTTAGTCCCTTTAAAAGGATACCTTATAACTAGTAAACTAACATCCTGAAAAAATGAACTTTCTGTTTGTAGCACAAGAAAATTTTAAAAATCCAACTAATAAAAAAAAGTAGTAACACAAGTAAGCAGGTGTACAAAGGTTTCCTAACCTGCCTGTTAGCCTGTATCTATCCTCCTATTTTCTTTACTTCAACACAGCACAAGAAATTTCCCAAATACTTGTCCAAAGAACAGCCTTTGTAAGAATAAAATACAAACACAGAGAATACAGGGGACAAAGGACCTTGTTACATACATAAGATCTCACAGCCTGGATGAAACTCTTAGATTTCCTTGTTGACACTAGACCTAGCCAAGGCTCATCAACTCAATTTACCTTAAAGCTCAACTCAATTCACCTGAACACCAGAGCAGGCGTCCTCTTCAGCACCACAGCAGGCACCTGAACACAGACACAGTGCTACAGTTACCCAGGAGTTAAAACATTGCTTGCAATAGATTGACAAATGTAATTTATTGGAGTGCAATGAGTATGCCCCAAAGGAACACAGTCTGAATGAAAAATGAGAAGGGAGTAAAGTTCAGTCAGTTGGACCCTGGTTGTGCAGGTAATTAAAAGAAGTTCCCAGCATTCCCTGAGGATTCATCTCTATGTCCATTAGCAGGATATGGCTGTCACAAAAATGTTTCCCTTAGCTTTTTTTAAAAATTTGGCATCAAGTCTTTTGAAAAGTGTGCAGAAAAACAAACCTAAACAATTTTGCTCTGAAGTGCTGGAAGACAATGATAAATGAGCAATATAACTGCAGAACTACCAGTGCCTTTAAGTAGACAGCAGGGAGATACTCAATGAATCTCAGAAATGTGATTCTTGACACACAGCATGGACTTGTAAAAAAATGGAAAGGTCTGTGTGAGTTGGTCTGGGGTTTCTTTTAGTGGATTGTACTTCAGTGTTTCACACCATCCAATGAATCTGGTTCCAAGCTCACTAAAATAAATATGGCAGTCGATAAAACACATATGATAATTGTTACCACCTGTTTTAGCTTTTAAATTGGGAAGTAAGCACGGAAGTAAGCACTGCCTATAGGTGATCTCCCCTCTTCAAAGTGCAAGTCTTTATTTGGAAAGAAGAAAGCTTATAGTCTTTGGCTGATCTTCATGTTCAGACACACAGAAATGATTTTCATGCAAAAATACAGCAAAACTTCCTATTGTTAAATAATTTTTATCCATTTAAAAATGTATCTGTGCTGTAGAACAGGCTCCATCAGTCCTTATTTTAAAATGTACAACTGCCAGTAGCCAGGATAATTATATTTAGTATTAATGTGAAGATGAATCTCCCTTCTGAGTCAAGCTCTAGCACTTTCCATAGCACAGTGAACTAAAAGTGTTCTACTGTGGGTTTTTTTCCGATGAAAAACCACAATCCTGAGCTGTAGCCACTTACAGTTATTAGAGATTCCTGGTAGTGTTCATGAGCCAGTGGTGAGCGGGCCATAGTCTCACTATGCCTGTGAAGTGTTTTCTGAATGCACTACTCACTACTGCCCTGAGCAGCAAATCAGGGAAATACAGGCAACAGCTGACATTGAGATCATGCAGCTTCTCTCACCAGCTTGGGCCTCAGTCCACCTGGGACCTTCCCTGGGCAGTGAAGGTGGAAAATTCTTGGTGGAAGGACCAGCCTCTTGTCTGACCTACAGAGACAAGGCAGTATATTAGAGGAGCGATGAGCCATGCTTCTGTTAGTATCCAAACATGCACAGGCAGCGGTTTGCAGGCCTGTTTGTTCTCTTGATGTGTGGCTCTGCTGAGAACCATGCTGTGGCTGTGGAGGAATGTAAGCAGATCCCAATTACCCTTAAATTAGCTAGCCTGCACACCAAATCAAAACCACTGAGATTAACATAGGCTGCAAAGTTCACACAAGAAGCTCTTTACAGCCCCAAGCACCATATGTGAGAGGCATGTAGGCTGAAGCTTCTTCAAGTAGGACTGGACTGTGATTTAAACCAAAGTGAGAAAGGGCAGGTTGACAACAGGCATGTGAGATCCTAACTCATATCCAGAGATCTGCTTATTGCACCATGGAATCCTGTGGCTGCCCTGGGTGTCAACACAAGAGCCTGCCCTGAAGCAGGATGGGTCTGGGCATAGTCCTGCAGGACCAGCTGCAAGCTGCAGCACTGCTCCGCTGGCTACCAGCCTGTGATAGGCACAGAGCAGCATTTGCACAACTTTGCCAAGTGTTTTGTGACCTTAACTCTGCTGACTTTCAGGAAGTTTAAGGCAGCTAAACACCCAAATGGTTTTTTTAAAATGGAAATTAAATTCTAAGGAACATATGGCCTGTCCACACCACAAAAAGTATGTGACAGATTTAATCTACAGAGCAGGGGCAGCAACAGCAACAAGGATGGGATTGTTTCAATGTCAGCATGTGCTGCTCAAAGGTCACATACAGAATCAGCTCCTGGAGCCAAAAGTTTGCACCTTGGCATCTACCTCAGATAGAGCCTGAGCTGATGTATCTTCACTACTTTTCTTATGCCATTTATTTAAACTAGCAAATATATATGGATGTATTTATACAAAATAGTTGTATTTATACTGGTGGATTAAGTAGCACAACTCTGTGGTTAAATAGCTGAATCTCTAGGATTGCTTTGGTCCAAATCAGTCAGTGTGACACAAACAAATACCAGGCATGGTTCAGGAGTCAGCACATGGATGGGACCATTCCCCACACATACAGTTTGCAGGCAGGTAAAACTGCTTTGGGAGAAGTCATGGTTTAACCCCAGCCTGCATCAGCCAAAAAGAGTAAACCTCATGGGTTGAGATAAGAACAGTTTAACAGCTGAAGAAAAAATATACTACTATTACTACTACTACTAATAATAATAATAACTGTATTGAAAAGGAGAGAAAGAGAGAAACCCAAGAAAGGTAAGTGATGCACAGAACAGTTGTTCAAGGCCGGCTGACAGAGGCCCAGAGTGTCCCCCAGCTGCAATAGACCTCTCACAGACAATTCCCCAAGTTTACAGACTGAGCATGATTTTCTACTGTATGGAAGATCCCCTTGGCCAGTTCAGGTCAGTTGTCCTGGTCATGACACTGCCCCAGCTTCTCATACATCTACTCACCTGCAGGAAACTGGCAAGTCCTTGACTTAGAGGAAGCACTACTTTAAAACAGTTAGAATATTGATGTGTTAGCAACATTGTCCTCATACTAAATCCAAAACATAACATTATACAAGAAGAAAATTAACTATCCCAACTGAAGCCAGGGCAGGAGAATAATACAGTTTTTTTGCAGAGATGAGCACCACTTGGTGTCAATCAATGCCCATGATTGTTCCTAGGCATCTTTTGTTTACTTCTATAAAAGTAGTCTTTGAATACAGCATTTTCACTTTGTTCTGTGATCATGCTAGATTTTTCAGACATTTTTTAAAGCATTTACTCCTTAAGGTTTTCAATGTTTTCCCTCTTCAATTCTTACTGCAACTCTGTTCCACCTGGAAGAGACAGCTATGACCAGTTTTGTCAAAATAACTCCCTGTTTAGTTACTATTAGATACCTCCAGCTGCAAAGACACTTCAGTAACCCACCCCATACACACACAGTGCTTTCACAGAAGGGCTACTTATACTATATGAAATTTGTGAATGCTTATGCTTTCTGGGCATTAAAAATCCTCGACATCCCCAGCAGTACATTAAAGCAAGATCTATTCACATGGCCCACGCAGGAATGACAGTGTCCTCTTGCAACGTGCCAGTTCAAACCAGCTGCAGATTGCGATTTCAGGTCTTGAAAAAACTTGCAATAAAAATAAAGAAGAGATCCAAAGTATGTATGTTCTTCTTTTATATATATATTTTTGTTTGTTTGTTTGTTTGTTTGTTTGTTTGTTTGTTTGTTTGTTTGTTTGTTTGTTTTGGGCAGAGGCAGAAGAACTATTTCTTGGTGTGACTGGCTATAGATGAAAATTAGGACTGCAACATATTAATCATCTTAAAGCTCCTAGAGACTCATGAAAAGCCTGCCTGCCTGAAAATGTTAAAATCATCTCCTTCTATTTTATGTGAGAACATGGGCATAAAAATGGAAATAATCCCCTCAGGACACAATCCAGGGAGAAAAAACAACATGACCCTGAGTTATAAACAGGAAGAGATTTTCAGTGTACTGCAGGGGATTTAGTGAAGGGATCCCCATTAATGTTAGTAGGAGGCAGAGGGATGAATCTCACGCACTGAAGTGGAAATTCAGCCCTTCATATCAAATGTTCTGACAACCAAGCAGCTTGCTATGGCCTATGCATCCAGCCAGAAGTAGGGATCAAAACAGTTAATTGCTTTCTGATGTTTGAGTTGAACTGAGGATACAATAGAAGCATGAGGCATCTGGAAATAATGCTCCTTTTAAGAAACCTGGGAGGTAAGTGCCTGCTTTGCTGCACAGGCATGGGATCCCTCACTCTGCAGCTCTCTGGCAAAGTCTAACGTGAGCATCATTTAGATTAGATGAGATTAACCTTAAACTTCATTGCCCATGCAAACAAGACAGTCTAAGTGCACCAACATATTTGCTAACCATTTTTACTAAAACATAAATGCATCTCTCTGCAAAGCTTTTAAGCAAATTACAAGCCAAAATGAACATAAAGGCAAAATGAACTATTCTGTTGTAAGGATCTTGTGTTTTTTATATAATTTCTGAAGCTTTTTATGCTTTATAATGTTTAGCAATGTAAAGTACGAAAGTATGATGTAGTCATCATTCACTCATTTTCTCAGCTGAAATTTGTCTTTTTATAACAGAAGAGCTGAAATATTGACAAGAATCTACTGGCCTAAATTACAGGTTTCTCTCAATTTTGAAAGAAGTTCAGATTTCATTTGCATCCTTCTTGTGCATCTAAAAGTGCGGGAAGGAACACAATGGAAAATGTAAATTAAAGCCAGTGAAGGAAATAATTGCAGTGCATAACAACTGGAGATCTATACCTAATTGTCTGTCTAAGTTGTGAGGAACCAGGAAAAATATGAGGAGTTTCTTCCCTGAAGAGGAAGGCAGACATAAAGGGCAATGGACTGACCACAACTCTCATTCCCCATCCCCCAAGAGTGGAGGAGGTAGAGAAATTGTGAGTAAAGTTGAGCCAGAGAAGAAGGAAAGGTGGGAGAAAGATGTTTCAAGATTTGGTTTTATTTCTCATCATCCTGCTCTGACTTGATCAGTAATAAATTAAATTAATTTCCCCAAGTCGGTCTGTGTTGCCCATGGTTGTAACTGGTGCATATTCTCTCCTTGGGAGGACAGACTTCTCTGCTGCACTGCAAAGAACAAAAGACAACAGAACAAAAGAACAAGTTGCTACAAAATTTCTGACTGACAATGAGGAAACCAATGCTCATGGTGAGGATTGTCAAATACTGGGATATCCTGCCAAGAGGTTTTGTGTGACCACCATCCTTGCAGATTTTCATCATTGAGTCAGAGCAATTTGATCAAGCTTTGAAGCCAGCACTTTTGAGCAGGGTGTGGACTACAGATTTCCACAGTTGTCTTCTAACCTAATGTGAGGTGAAAAATATTGCTCACTTCCAGAAACAATTCTTCAGAAGAGACATTACTACAATCTTTGTGGAAAGATAGCTGAAGGTAAAATTAGAGGAAACTGAGAAGTTATATTCACATCCTAACAGAAGTACAGGAATTACAGGGTGAAAGCAGCTACTACTCCCTGAATGGAATGTGGCTGGCACACTGGAAACATATTCCAGGATGATTCCCCACACCCACAATCTGCAACTGTAATCACCTGCTAAGGGAGATGGACCGGAGAGAGTGGAGCAGAGTGGAGACACTACAGCCAGGCTCCATTGAAACCCTTGCAGGGAGGGGAACTCGATGGTAACTCATGGTACTTTGCAGTTGATAAATCACAAAGCACCAAGGGAGACAGGAGAAGATGTCCTGCTGCTGAGCCAACAATGCCCTCCTCACATGAATTTTATATGTCCATTATAATCTCATAGTAACATTAACTCATACGTCTATCCCGAAATTTCCTGTCTCCAAGGTATAACCACCCTTCACTGTACATGTGCTTATATTTTTTGACTGTATCTTTCAGAGTAAAGTAACAGAATTTTACACCAATCAGTAACAAAGGAATGTTTGACTAGAGTCAATCAAGCTCTGTCTAACCATAAGGAAATAGTATAAAAGTAGAGAATGGAGAGAAGTCAGGGAAAACTCCATGGTAACTTCTGGGATCAGTCAATAGTCTGAACCTGTCTTCTGCCCCATCAGATGCCTGGTGGGTGAGAACCGTACCCTATTCACAGTGAATTGGGGGCTAGAGCTTGTCTGTGTATTGCTTTGAATACATTTTTGGAGTCAGATACTATCACTGGCAATCCTTGAACCTTAACCTGTCACAATTTTCTATTCGAATTAAATTTTAAACGTTTAAAGAGTGTTATTCCATAAACTGCTTGTGTGTCCTTCACAGGAGCTGAAGCACCTGTGAAGCTGCCTGCTCACAGGTAGCAGGTAACATACTCAAATACCGTAGAAGACCCGCTGAGGGCTATGCCTTGTGCTATTGGTGTGTGTTCCTGGCCAAGTCAGTTGAACCAGCCTCTGGTCCAGCAGGGCTGCTCACTGAAGGGTGCTGCTAATGGGACACTGACAGACTTGTGGAGCTCAAAGGTCTCGACTTCCCTGGGGCGCTGGCAGACAAATCAAACAGTAAGGGACAAAGAAATCTCCCCTTTTCATATGATAATCTTTATAAAAGTCTAGCCTAGCCAGGAGGACACGAGGCTTGTGAGGCTCAAACTCACATGTGGGGATCATTCCTTATCCTTTTAATTACTCTGCACTTGTACTTCAAGATCACATTTCTAGTGCAAAGTAATATATGTAACACCATTCTATTTTGAAAGTGGTCAGGAAAATCTGAAAGGATTTACCTCAGAAGCTCTTTCAAATATCATTAGAAGCTGTGTTAAAGTGAAATTTCAGCAAATAGGAAAGTCTTTGCTGTAGTTTCTGTTCCTTGCTTCACTGTCCTTTTCCTGAAGGAGAATATGAAAGGCAAGGTGGTGTAGTTCTCCCTCTCTACACCCCTCTGTAACTTTGCCCAGGCATGCCAGGAATGTGAAGCCCCATAATGATGTGGCTCAGTTGCACAACCTTGGCTTAGACTTCTAATTACTCAGTTAGAGAGAGAGCTGTGAAAAAGTCTGTAGAGCAAGGATAAGGAAGATAAAGTTGCAGTCAGATAAGAATGCTGAGACAGGATCATTAGTAGCTCTAGGATTCAAGAAGGAAAGCACTGTCATGGAAGGTTATAAAAACAAACAAACAAAAAAAATTAAAAACCAAAAGCAACACTGAAGGGTAGCAGCTCAGGAGCAGCATCTATGCCATGCAGCAAGGCAGTTCAACCCTCTTCCTGACTAATGCTTACCTGGCCTGCAAACAGTCCTTCAGTGTCTTATTTGGGTGGGAAACATAATAAACCATGTGGCTTTGTAAGCACAGTTAACTTTTGTGTGTGTTGGCTAAGACAATTGTTTTATCCCTTAAAAGTGTGTATACGTTGATTGCAGGGTCTCATTAAAAGGTTAAACATGTGAGAGGAACAAGTGTCCCAAAGAGAGACCATCACAGGAGTGCAGTTCTGAGCTGTGCAATATTATTTGGATTGCATTTTTGGGGCAGAAGAAAGAACGTGTTAATCTGTCATTTTATTAGTCAACTTGATTAGATTTAAAAACATGCAGGTTGTGTGACAAAGCCCTTAGGAGCATTTATGCCATTGTCGGTAATAGCTTTCTATGTGGTTTCTCTGCCTGGGTATTTTGTAATTAATGTCATTCCCAAACAGGCAATTGAAGACCAGCATTTCTCGAGGGTTTTCAATGCAGTGTCACTCTTCTTTTTACAAACTTAGAGCACTGAGCCATGAAACCAGGAGTACCAGCATGGATTTAGGCAATTTATGCATACTTGATTGCAATTTTAAAATTATTACTCTGATGTAAAACTGCCTGCCTTCAGTTCATAGGAGGGGAACTCCTAGAACTTGGAAATATTTACAAGAAAGAAGCAGCAATGTTGTTCCGATTACCAGATACTGAAAAAGCCACCAGTATCTACTGCACACTACAAGGGACCACCACTGTCTGTGCCAAGGGCATCACACCATCCTCCAGAGAATCTACTCCCTGTATCTTCTACCAAATTCCTCAAGTTAGAAATCTTTGTCACGTGCTTGTTCATTGTCAAGAAACAGCATTACAAAGTCCTGGCTGTTAGCTCTTTTACTCCATCTTATTTAACTTTTCAGATTTTTGCCTTCCATACCCATTAGAGCTGTTGATGTTAAGCAGCTAGACATGGATTTCTCTTCAGAGATACTTTTCACAAAACTTGAACAGGTTAAACAAGGATGCTCTGACTTAAGAAATACTCCAATAGTCCCCTTCTTTGGTGTGTCCTCAGAGGTCAAAAGGATGGAGGCTTTGCAAGAGCTGGTCTGAGGTTATTTACAGGTAAAGATTTGGCTGACCAAACAGCTGGGACCCTCGCTTAGTGGAAGGAGACACCTTTGCATGTCAGCAGATGATAGTCATGAAAGCATCACCAGGTCAGCAAGCCCCAAAAAGCACAGAATTGTTCTTGTTCCAAATCTCCTCAAAGAGGCTCCACTTCTGTATCCATCAACCATATCTGTTGCTATCCATCAACCATAGCTGTTGGCGTATTTGCCATACACCTAACAATTCCCTCCTTTTCTGCAGTAGTATCTTGTCCATGGAGGGACTCTAAGCTGAAACCTAAACTCCTCAGCTGAAGCTGTCAAGCTGGCTTCTTAGCAGTGATTTACCGAGCCAGGTATCATTATTTCTCTGAAAGATACAAAGGGAGGAAACTAAGCAATTAGAGGATCTTGTAAAATCCTGTCAAGCTGCAGAGTGGTCTATTTATTTTCCTATTGATCTTGCCTTTCTTTCTTTGAGGAATAAAGACAGTCTCATCAAATGCCTCAAGTTCCCCGGTGTCTCACTGTGCCTTAACCTTTGTAATGTTAAAGATCTCAGATTTGCAATTCTGTAGCCTGTCTTTCACTCTGTAATCGTTCACCTAAACTGCTGTGGTGATATTTTTTCTGCATTGTCCTCCTGCTGTTATTCTCAAGCCCTTGCGCCTCTAAACTCAGGTATCACATTTCTCACAGGAGATGATTGCTCTGGCATGACAATTGCTCCGTTTTTTCCTGTTTTTTCCTGTATCATGTTGTCTGAATTTTAGCTTAGCTATATATCAGATATGTATTATTCACTGTTAGACATGGACAGTGCTTAGCCAATGACTTTCCCTTCTGTGAAGATGTCCCAGAAACAAGCCTGAAGCCAATGTTCACTTTGTAGGCTACTACATAAAATCCTGCTTTAAATTTATTTGACAGTTTTAATTTTCAAGAAAGCGACAGGATATCGTAAAACATTTGAGATAGGAATGGTGTTTTCCCGAGAGCTAGTTGAACACTAAATATTATGGACACTGAATGTAATCATAATTTTCTAACTGCCACCACTCTATTTGTCTATTCTTCTTACATAAAAAGTATTATTTTACTTTTATGTCCTTGGGTTTACAAATGCCAAAAAAATTGGAGCATCTTAAATCTGAAAACCTTTCTTGCAGACATCACTTTCAGCATAAACAGCACCTTACATTTGGGTGTGAAGACTCAGGCAGCTGAGATACCGCAGCTCTCTGTGCTGTGAGAAAACATTGTGCAGGCAAACGTCAGCCCTCCCAGCACAGCCATTCTCAGCCAGCCACGTGGGGTGCTTACTCCTGCTATAAACTTTGTGAATCCTGCTGAGAATGTTTTGTGACAGCAGATAAATCACAAAGGGGTTAAATGAGACACCTAACCTGGTTACTTTCAGTCCTTGAAAATGCTCCAGGCCAGGCATTGACGTGAACAATGTCAGTGACCAGCACAGCCCCACAGCGCACAACACCCTGCCTCTGGGATACTGGGGACTGAGCGAAAGGCATTTTCAGGAAGGCTGTGTCCTGCAGACCTAAAGGTGCAGAGAACAGCATGCCACAAACAGAAATGAGCCTCTCTGGGGGTCAAAGAGCCACAGAAGAGAGATCAGGATGTCTGTCTAAGCCTTTCTGTAGGTCAGATCATCTGTGATAATGTCATTCTTGACAAATATGTGTGTAGCATCATACATCAAGCTTCGATAAATTAACACTTTTTAATTTTTTTATCACTCAGAAATGAATTGCTTAATTCAACCTCAGTAGATCTAACAGAACAATGAAAACAGGAAAATCTGAACATCTGTAGATTATTTGAGTTTGCTTTGGAAAAATGAGATCTCATAGTTGGTTGAATATGTTTAGCTGGCAGCATTTTTGATGACTTCAAGCCATGGCTTGATGCCAGGCAGGAGGAGGTACTTAAAAAACAAAACAAAAAAAAAGAGCAGTAAATAATTTCCTCCTGCAATTAATAAGTAGAAAAAAATACCAAAACCACCAATTTAATTTGCAATGAAGTAAATGGTTCTGATTGGCTTGCAAATATTCTTTTTCCTGAATAACTTGAGGGAAGGACATGTCAAAGGATAATTTAAAACCCTAAATAAATATAGCTTTATCGTTTTTGCATCTGAGACATCTCTTAAATTGTTTCTCACTCACCAGAATGAAATGTCTATGATTTGTTCAGTTAAATTTCTGAATAAAAGATTTATATTCTAGGAAAGGAAATCTAACACAGAGTGGTCAAATCTTTCTCTAAAATTGTTTCTATGATGAACAGAGTTTTTACCTGGAATCTTGTTTGCTTACCTGAACTTTTTTCATGGATTGAAGCCTTATTTTTCTTACAGCCATCCCTGGATCAAGAGAGCTACTGTACCACGGCCAAGCTTTCTCTGCAATTCTACATAATGATCAAGAATAAAACCGGAACACCTTCTCTTTGTATGTATACATACATTAAATGACAGATGCCCTGTGGCAACATGCAGAATTGCCATTCACCACACAAAATGGGCCAGATTCTCTGATCTGGTATCATCACTTTGCATTGCATTGCATTGCAAACATAATCCAGACCTACAACCATGTCCAAGCTGACATGGTGAGGATTATCCCATGCTAAGATAATCCTTTTGAACAGAGACCAGGTCTGTTCTCCTGGGACTTATTCCTTTGCCATTAAGTATAGCAAGGCATGGGGTTCTTGCAGAATGACAAGAAAAATTAATTAGCCCCTTACCACATCACACTGAATAGAGTCTTATGATGACTTGTAGCCTCTCTGTGATAGGATTGACAGAAGGATTTCCCCCAGATGTAGCCACATACGTGCACGGAGGTGGAGAGTATTGAGCTAGGTAGTATAAGCCTAATTATCTGCCTAATTAGTTTCATTGTCTGGGGTTCTCATGTTTAACCTGATTCTGCATCTGGCCTGAGTACCCACAGCCAGTCTACAAAGTAACAGCATGGCAAAGTTTACACTATGCAGGAAGGAATTCAGATTCCAGATGCTCTGAATGTTTTTCAGTATTTGTAAACTATTAGCAGTAAGTATGTATCATGGGATACTTAGAGAAGAAATAAATAGAGATCTATGTGTACTGAACAGCCTCCAAAAGATTTTGACAGCACATGTTCAAGACATTGTAAGAGAGATCGAGAAATGATTAGGCCAAAAATTATTAGGTACAATATATTGAATTAAGGAGGAAAAGAAAAGGTAATAAGATATTAACCAAAACCCAAGGGAGTGTTCTCATACCCCATCAGGAAACAGCCAGGCTTGGAAAGAAAGAAGTGACAGTCCAGGCCTGCCTCAGCTCCTTCACCCTGTCAGCAGAACTGGGCTGGGCTTATGAGAGAAACCCCTGGGAAACAGCCCCCTCTCTCCTTGAAATGCAGGAGAGGTGTTACCCCTGATCTGCTGGAGCATTTTAGTAGCAGGAGGATTAGAGTCTCTCCTATCTTTAGCTCTTTTACTATGCAAGATGATGCTTGGCACTTGGAGAGCAGAGGATCATTAGCAGAGAAATGAGTGAGTAAGAGTTGGAAATTGGATTCCTGGGTTGCAAGTTCCTCTGAATTTTCTCTTTGGAAAGGGATGAACTTGTGAATGGGAGACCAGAATATTGGGGAAGAGTTCAGCCGGTCTCATGTGAGCTCCAGCAAGCCACCCAGGCTGCCTGTTTGCCAGTTCTTTTATCTGTGACACAGAAAGAGTAATGCTTTGTTTCCCACATCCTGAGATCACGTGTCCTTCCCTTTTCTGAAATAAAGAGCATCCCAACTGTGAGCTGCACTGAACACAAGGACATTTTGTTTTCATTTACTGACATCCAGGTAACAGCAATAACAACTGAGCAGACACCCGGGGATGAGTTTAAAGAAGAGCCCTCCAAACCAAAAAACCCTGTAAACAACCTGCCTGTTGTATGGAAACCAGAATACTCCCTATTTTAAGGGTAATTTTGTTCATTAACTGAATTTTTAAGCATTAAAACTACATTGCATCCCCCTTTTTCTCATGTTAACTACAGATCAAAGTAGTTGAAGTAAAAAGTAATTTTAACTAAAGCTGAGAGTATCTCAGCCAATATTTTCAGGGAGGCTGTGGCAATATGTTTGAGCTGCTGTACGCATGACAGCAAAAACGAGGCGGTTTTTTGTACAGTATGGCTGAACTGATAAAAAAGGAGAGGAATTGTTATATGAAACCCATATACTACATGATCTGTGCTGACAGGAAAAAATCCAGCAACCTCCCCAGATGTGGTTTTGCACTAATATTAAGTGTCTGTTTTGGAAAGCCCAGTGCAGCAGAAACTGCAAAACCTTTGCTGCTGCTGAATCACTCTGATTGCCACAGACAGGTCTTTTTCCATTTATATGAGGAATTCATTGCTCTGTGCTGCCACCTCATTTGCTTTAGACACAGAGCTTCATAAGGTCAGCACGCCTGTGACATTTGAAGACTTCCTGCTCATTGGTTATTTCCTAGAGACGTACCTGTGAGTGAAATAGTGGGTGGAAATACTGCTTTTGCTCTTTACAGCAGTGGTGTAAGACTGGATTTTTTTTTTTGCATTTTCACATGAGTAATTACCAGATGAAACCAGGTGATTAATAGGGAATGTGTCTTGTTTGATAAATATTTAACTTTGTCCAAATAATAATAAACATATGCATCCCATTCTTGGTGTTTTGATATTAAGGGCCACGACTTTGATGTCATCCACAAAAATAAGGCTAATGGGGTGTCATTGTCTCTCTTACCTCCTGACAGTCCCCAAATCCAGCTTGGTGAGTCAAGGCACATGAGAGATCCATATTCAAGCCCCCATTCTGCCTGATTCGGAGCAGTGATTGCAAACTTCCCCAAAGACACCTAATCTATCAGGTAAGTGCAGGGTATATCTTGTTATTCTTTATGTAAAATGAATATTCATGCAAGCAGAGATTCAAACTGACATTTTGCAGCAAGGACCTTAATTAAATCACCTCAGAGATTTTCTTTCTCTTCTGAGACTAAAGAATATTTAGCAATCTGACCTGTAACAGCTATAAGTGAAGAGCCTTATTCTGAAAGAGTTTCTAAATGTTTGTAAATGTTTCATTTTGGTGGTCAAATCAGAAATTCAAACACTAGTGTACAGCTCAGATGTTTCTGTTCTTCAGCTTCATTGTGGTCTGACAAGGAAAAGACGGTAGCAATGGCTTACTCTGGAAAAGCTTGGAATGTTTTATATACAAAACATTCAGTGTGAAGCTCTTCTATGAGGAGGTGCACTCAGTCCTTCATAAAATTATGAGGTGTGCATTAGGAAGGAAAACAATTTTCTGTATCTAAATATTTATTTTGTTTCTAGTATTCCATTGTAAAAGAGAATTCAACCAACCCTTCTGTTCTTTTATCTGTCCTTTCCTGAATGATTTCCATTCTTTTGGCATGGTTAGTCTAACTACCCACTGCCAGTGGAAGATGTCAACCTGAGGAAACATCTTACTGTATTCAATGGGTTTATTATAGTCTGCATTCATCCTTCAGAAAACTAAATAGAGGGCCTGGGGTATCTGGAGAAAGGAAGTTTAAGGGCTTGTGGAACACATATAACATGCAAATCACACGTATCATCTTTCCAGTCTAAGGTCTTCCAGGTTTCTCTGATGACTCTATCTCGGTGTTTCACCAGAAGTACAATTTTGAAGCAGATTTCCCTGTTGTGCTTTGGTTCACACTGCTGAAGTGTCACCAAAGTGCACCCACTACATTACTCATGGACTGAAGTAAATGAGAAGTGTTCCAGGAGCACTCATGAAGCACTCTAACTCCTAAATAGCGTGTAGTCCACCAAGAAAGCAAGAATTAGTCCAAAATAAAACTCCCCTGAAAGTCATCTCTCAGGTCTTCACAAACATCTGCTTTGATCGGAAGACGTTCTGAGACGTTCTAATTGTTCATACAGACCAATGTAGCCTTTGCATTTTACCTGTGAAGCAGCACACTCTTACTCTGGAGGGAGTAGGCAGTACTGAGGACAGGGAAGATGCATGTTTGGGCAAAGGACCCTTGGTGTTGTGGTGTGGGAAGAGGTGACAACACCTCAATGCCCCTAAGAGGAAGGGTGGAACCAATTGCACATGGGATGGGTTCTTCCTTTCCTGCCAAAACCCACTGAGTATTCAGGAGGCCTCCAGACACAGCTAGGTCAGGAGCTGGTCACTCCTCACAGGACTCCAAGAAAACCCAAGAGAGCGAGAAGGTACTGCTTGCCTCTCTGGGAGGGACACAGATAGTTTTGAGTGCAGTGGGAAATGCTGCTAGACATGGGGTCGGGGTCAGGGTGCAGCCCCCTGCGACAGCTCTGCAAGAGAGTCGTACACCAGACATGTCCTGAGAGGTTGCACGGATTGAGAATGGAGTGAATGGTTGCAGTGTTTGGTCAAGAGCTCTGCAAAGGTCCCTCAGAGGAGTGACATCCCTGAGGAAAACACACCTAGACTTGCAAGAGCCCTGTTGATGTTCTGCCTGGATGAGATGTGTCTCCTTCACAGCTTTACCACTGGCCTCCAGATTCTCCAGCCAAGCAGCTCAGTGGCAGTCAACAAGCGCTGCTCTCCTGAGCCCTCGGCCAACCCCTCACCCCATGCCAAACACAGCACAACTCATAAAGTCTGCAGCTCAGGACTATGGCTTACAAACAGCATGAGAGGTGCAGTTGTCCTATCTTGGGGCAAGCTTCAAACACTTTTCTCTTTCAAACCACATTTCTGCTTTGTAGAATATCATTTTCGCTCTCAGGTTTTCACCTTGGCTATCATCAGTGGCAAGCCAAACACCTTCCTGCTCTTACAAGCCCAGTCTATCACCTTCTGTGCTTCTACTTTCTAAATATTTCTACTTTCTATATTTCTAAATAACTGCAAATTCCTTAATTTGCACCTAGATTGAAAGATTGGGTTTCCTTCCTTTGTCCTCCAAAAACGTGTGGCAGAGGGTACGGCTGGACTGCCAGCCGCACCAGCCAGTAAGAGACCCCTCCATCAGTCCTGCTCCATCCCTTCCTTCCATCACCACTGCCCATTACGGTGCTGTGACCTCTGCAGGATGCAGCTCGGAGGGTAGTCAGGTGCAGGCACATCCAGCTGACACCAAATTCGATTCTGGCTTTTGGAGGCATACATGTACATGGCGGTAAAAGCAAAACTAGTTTTCTAAAAGCAACCTGTTCCACATACAGTCTCTTACATGGTAGAGACTTCATGTCTCTTACATGCTGAAGTAGGAGACAAAGTCCCTTTAACACAATTTCCCTATTTGTTGTCTTTTTTTGAGGTCAAAGAAATGAAGCAGGAGAGCGCTAACATGTGGCAGAATTGAATTACTTTTCTGGTCTTCCTCTTTGTTCATCAATAAGAGGGAATGATGCCAGCAGCTTCTCAGAGAAGGAAAATGATACATTTTATTTATTTTATTGTACATATTTACTCTGAATAATAACCCTCATTGTTACTGGTAATGGAGAAAGTCAGATATCTTTATTGCATCTATTTATAAAGGTTCTTTTCATCACCAGAGACATACCCATCTACTATGCTTTTTTTTTTCTCCTGAAGTGTCCGCCAAATAGCAAATGATCATTGATGGGCAGATTTAGGTGTAGGAGAAAACTTTTTTTAGACATAGGGAAGCCTCAAAGTAGGAGGACAGTAGACAACTTTTAAATGCTTTAGCTAAATAGAAGACTTCTGAAACAGCAAACATCCAATATTTTTAACCATCAAGGGGATTTCAGTAGGCTGAAAAATGTGTCCAGTAATAAATTTCATCTATAAACTAAAGAAGGAACTTACAGGGAGCTATTCCAGAATTGAAATGAGTTATGTCTAATCACATTTATCTACTCTTCTGGGAAATTACAGCAGACACCTACACAAAAACCTGCAAAATGTTATGTATCCTAATTAAAGGTTATTTCAACGCAAACCAGGAAATTTCCATGCTTTTTGTTTTCTTTTTTTTTTTAATTTAATGTATACATTAATTAATTAGCAAACAAAAGGAAAGGACTAAGGAGAAAAATCACTTGGCTCTTTCTAATCAGTCTCTGGCTGCATGGTGCCAATTGCATGGTGTTAGCTGCAATCTGCCACTGACAGATGTACTCAGGTTTGGATGCTGTTACTTAACCTAGAGGCTGTGACAGTGGATAATTCTGATGTTATCCTGAGAGGATTAGGATTCAAAGACAAATTTAAACTCTCTTCTCCAATGTGTATTTGAAGATGATGTACATTTGCAGGAGACCGGCTGTCACAAGCCTAATTTGGCCCATGTTTTCATTTGAGCATATGTGGTTTCTCAAAGGAAGCGAATTGTAGGCAGAGATGAAAGCCATTCAGTGCCTCTGATCTCTGCGACGGCACTTCCAAATGAGATCACTTTCTCTGTACATTTTCTTTTCCTGGCAACAATATGGGGGAATTTACAGAACTACAAACATAGTCTTTTATTTTCAGGGTTTTAAAAAATCAGACTAGGTACTTACTCATTGCTTTTTCTTCAACGTATAATGCATGTTATAGAAACAATTTGAGGCTTTGTTGTTTTCAAGGTAATATAATTTCCTGAGAACTGAAGGAATATAGGCACAATATCACCAAAAGCTTGTTTTCTTCTCAGATCCACAACACCAAAAAATGCATCTAGAAGCCTTTTGAACTCTTCTTATTGTGTCTAAAGAAAAATAGCAGTGCAAGAAAATGATACTTTAAGAAGTAAGAGCACCACCACTTTTCAGAGGTCAAATGTAGAAGCTAGACTTGTAATTTTATACACAGTACATAAGGAAATCCTTACACACTGGAAAGAGTGAACCTGATATCAAGTTTTACCACATCAGAAAAGTCAAAAGTCATACTGCTGCTCTTGCTAGAGATATGACAAAATTATCAGTGTCTACTTCATCTTCTTTTTGTTGATACATTTTGATCAGAAACACCACAGTAAGATCCACCTTTTAAACAACAAATTGAGATGAAAGATATCACTTTTGTTGCTATATTGGCATTTCAGTAGCTATCCTAATTGTTAAGTGCTCGATTTCTTACATCTAGCAAATGTATTGTGATAACGTCATGCATCTAATCTTCAGACCATTGAGGAAAGGCACAAAATATAACTCTAGAAATAAAATCAGGAAAAAAAGTATAATGTTTCTTGCCCCTTAGTGATTTGGTTTGTAAAAATTGCTATCTATTACTTATAGACATATAGCACACTTGAAGTGTAAAACACCAACAAGCACTTCCACATTTCCAGGTTCTGGACAAAAGTTTTAGAAGGCAGGGAGCTTTCTGGATTGGCAGTTTTTCCTGGTGTGTTGCTTACAGGCCCATATGGGTTTAAACTTCATGTTTAGTGTGTTATTCCTTTTCAAAATAAAACAAAGAGACAGCATTCATCACAAGCATTTTCTATGAAATACAGATTTGCTAAAAAGAAAGACCTTAGCAAACAGCATCTACAGTCTATGCCTTCAAGTCATCACCATTAAGCACTACTTGCCATTAGAAAAAAATAAAAATGTTTTTAAGTCTTTGTAGAAACATGAACAATAGCTTGAGTGTAAAGAGTTGTTTAGTATTTACTGAGCTTTGAAAATGCTCTGATTTTATGACTCTGTGTTCTGCCTTGAAATGTTGTTTCTGTATGCTAAGCATAAATACTGATTATAAAGTTCCCCTGAGGACAATAACTACAGGATACCAAAGTGGAAGGGTGAGAGAATTTGGGTTTGGGATTAGGTGTTCTATAATTTATGAAAATGGCTACATTTTTCGTTCCTCAGCACTCTTTACTTATAGCTGAAATAAATTTAAATGTTATTTTTTCAATCTCATTGTAAGAATGCTTTCATAGTTGTTGAATTGCTTGTCTTTGGAGCCTGCTGTAATTTCTAAAGAATAATTTTCATTCAGAACTCGTTATATTACCTCTCTACAACACTCTTGTTGCTATACCAAGGAAAAACTGTCTGTTCTCTTGTGAGTGTTCTGTGTTTCTGTCTGTGATTCTTGTGGCCAGCATGTCTATCATGATGCATATATGCGCTGTGTGTAACTGTGCTAAGTGGGAATGCATCTTCAGCCTCACTACTGGTTGGACCTGGGGCATGGAGCTGCTGTAGCCTCACCTCTCTCAGATCGTCAGATCCAGAGCATTAAGTTTTTTTCCTAACATTTAGGTACCACCTCATACAAGCACAAAAGCTGTGCTCATTCTCCCTGTATTACTAAACAGACAAAAAAATAGGCTCATTCAAGAACAGGCATTACAGCTTAATTTTTATCCAAGGAACCCATTGCATGACTAGGTCCAGATGAAATGTTTGAGGTTCTTACATGAAAATTAAATATGATACAATTAAAAGCAAATTAATTGTAAAGTTGCAGAAGGACACAGTCTTTATACAAAACATACACAGAACCTTAGGGGCACTTGTCAGGGCTCTCTGCAGGCTTAGTTTCGTTCTTACTGCTCTAATATTCACATCTTGAATCCTGTTCAGTTCTGGGCCCCTTACTCTCAGAAGGACTTTGAGGTGCTGGAGCAAGTCCAGAGAAGGACACCAGAACTGCTGAAGGGTCTGGAACACAAGTCCTGTGAGGAACAGCTGAGGCAGCTGGGGTTATTTAGCCTGGAGAAAAAGAGGCTCAGGTGTGACATTATCCCTCTCTATAACCACCTGAAAGGAGGCTGTAGTGAGGGGCAGGAAGAGGGCGATGAAAGGATCAGTTTTACCCAAGTAACAGGACAAGAGGAAATGGCCTCAGATTGCACCAGGAGAGGTTTAGACTGGATATTTGGAAAAATTTCTTCATTGCAAGGGTGGTCAGACACTGGAAAAGGCTCCCCAGAGAAGTGCTTGAGTCATCATCCCTGAAGATATTTAAAAGACATGTAGCTGTGGCACCTGGGGAGATGGTTTAGGTGGACTGGTCAGTGCTGGGTTTATGATTGGACTCGATGGTCTTAAGGGTCTTTTCCAACCTAAATGATTCTGTGATCCCCTCCTCATGTATGCTGGCTGCTGGATAACCAGATAGCATCACAATGGTCCCCTACTTACCAGCTGGGGCTCAGGAGTGCAAGATTCCCTGTGCGGCCAGCACGATTTCTTCTCTTCTCCTACTCAAGCACTGCACATCTGCTCTGCCTTTTTTCTGCCTTTTTTTTTTTTTTTTCCTCAGATCACTGCAAAAAGGAAACAAAGAATCTTCATCTACCACTCATACAGTGTCTGCCAACAAGTAGGCAAAAGAAACATTTTCCCAGGTTTTGCCCAGCAGCATCTGCTGGTTGTATTCTAGGTGCCCAGCAAGCCTGTGTTTGCCAAAAAGGAAAAGGAATAGAAGAAAGGGAAAGACAGCAACTTGTTCCACCAGTGCTTAGGTGAGCGAGGTCTGTGTTAGAGCAGGTTTCTCCCAGCACTGAATTTCCTCTTGAAAAATTCAGGAAAGAAACCTATTCTCACTTCAAGGGCTACCAAAAGAAAAAGAAAACTTGTACAGGAGTCATCATTCATCTGCATAAAAATGGATTAAGCATGGTAATAAACCCCCTATTTTACAGAAGTAGGAATTGAGGCAGTGATTAGGTAGCTCCCCTGCAACTGCAAATTGCTGTTAGGCAGACAAAACCAAGAGGAATAAAAGGAAAATCTATACATAGTATTAATCACAGATAGTTGCCCAAAGGCCTAAGACTCATTATGATGCAAAATGTTTTTTTATTATTTTGTTTCAGGCCAAATGCATACCTTACCTAATAACATTTTTTACTGCATTGTTTCACATTCTTAGTCACTGCTTTTTGTTGTTTTGAATAGAAAGAAGGCAATTATTAATAATGGGGTTTCACAACAATGCTTTTAAAATATTTTAATTGACATGGACTAATTTTTTTATGAAATTCCACACTACATGTTGTCATTCAGTAGGTAGCAGACCAAGGAATGGAAAAGACTAGTAGGATAAAAGTGTTCCAACATGTAACTACATAAATCTTCTTAATAAAGGCAAGGAAATTACATTTCTGTACAGCTGAGAAAGACTGCAAATGTCTGTGTGCAACTTAAAGAAGCTTGAATCAGAAGAAGTCTGCAAAAGGTAAGCTTCTCACGTATTTCTTTGTGTTGTAAACATCCAAACTTTGTATATAAATCCAAGTGAAGTTCTGTGTTAGTTTTGGCTGGAGTAGAGTTAATTTTCTTCACAGGGCCTCATATAGGGCTGTGCTTTGGATTTGTGCTGAACACAGGGTTGATAATATAGAGACATTTTTGTTATTCCTGAGCAGGGCTTACACAGAGCCAAGGTCTTTCCTGCTTTTCCTACTGCCAGGCTGGTGAGGATGTTGGGGGTGCATGGGAGGCTGGGAGGAGACACAGCTGGGACAGGTGACCCAAACTGAGCAAAGGGATATTCCAGACCATGGGACATCATGCTCAGTATGTAGAGAGGGGTGAAGAAGGAGGAAAAGGGGGATTTTTGGACTGATGACTTTTGTTTTCCCAAGTAACCCTTTTCCATGATGGGGCCCTGCTCTCCTGGAGATGGCTGAATACCTGCCAGCCCATAGAAGCAGTGAATCAATTCCTTGTTTTGCTTTGCTTAAACATGCAGATTTTGCAACTATACTGTCTTTATCTAAACCCACAAGTTTTCTGGCTTGTACCCTTTCCATTCTTTCCTCAATCCTGCTTATAGGGAGCAAGTGAGTGGCTGAGTGGGGCTTGTTTGCCAGCTGGGGTTAAACAATGACAAGTTCTCACTTAGATTGTGCCTGCTCTTCCTTTTTGTTGAGTCATTGAGCCACTAAGCCAAAAAATCTCACTGCATTTGGAGAATGTCTCTCTTTAAATGTGTGATAAGAGGAGTCCTGTTTGTCCATGGAGCTGAGCAACAGCTGGAAAAATACCAGTTCTGGAACTTTAGCTTCACGGTGATAACATGCTGGTGGCTGGGGGGAATGATAGCCCAAGAGGGTATCAGAACACATGTATTTCAAATCTTAATGTACACCTTACCGAAATTCTTCGACTGATTGAGAGGTTTTATAACACTTTCAAATTTTTCACTGGGTTTGGCTTTGCTTTTAACCACTTGCTAGTGTGACATAATCTGTTGTTTCATCTGCAACTGTGCATGTCCTCTCCCAGAAATCTGAGAAACACCACTTATTCATTTCCAGTATGAGTTTGTCCCTGCATTTTTTCAGCAACTTTGAATTATCAGGATCATAATCTGCTCAGAAATACAAGCAGAAGAATAAATTTGCAGCTAATCTTATGAATAATTTGGGGTTTATTTCTTGTCATTTTCTTGTGTCAAAACCCTGTACAGCAAGATATCATTAGTTACTTAACATTTAGATCAGGATCAGTCTTCTTTCTTCTGGAGGTTATTGGAAATTTAAGATGCTATTTGTATCCTTTGGATAAAGATCAGCCTCTTCAGAGAGAGTTTTTGTTTCTGTCTCAAGCTTTTTTTCAGTTAGGGAAAACAGACTGTATGAAAACTTCCAAATATTCCCAGTCAGATGCAGTTTGTACCTAAATGCTACCCAACACTAAAACTGCTGGTACCAGCTGATGTCACCGGTACCAGAATGACAGAGACATTGAAATTGCTGAACCTGCACGAGCACATCCACCTTCCAAAGTGTTTTACATGGAAAGATATGATGAGCTTGCGGAAACAGAAAAGTTAGCTTACTTGGTGAAAAACAAGCCAAAATTTTAAAAAAGCTTTATTTTTCTTTGTATTTGGTTAGGCAAGATTTAACTATTTTGCTTTCACACCTTGAAATTCTTTATCTTTGCAATCCACTAAATCACTACTCTGTCAGCAGAACTTGTGCAGGCTCGAAAGACAGAAACACCACAGACACTCTCTGAAAAATGGAAATTTTTACGTGGCCTCTGGGTTTTGCAGCATCCTTTTTTTCTTTCTTTTATTTGAAGAACATAAAATTAAGGAAGAGTTTAGACATATTACTAGGAGGAGACAGAGCAGCATAAACATAATTCAGTGATAATTTGGATCACTGATTCTGCAAAGTAAAAATCCTTTGTCACAAGTTGTTCTAACAAAGAAATTATTGAAGTTTCATTAACAGGCATGACAGCCAAGTCAGAGACATCCCAGGCTTTGGGTCTCACACAGTGTCTGGCTCTTCTTTTCTATGTGAAAGAACAGCCTGCAGTCAGACAGGGATAGGAAAGAAAGAGGGGATGAAAGTCAGTTAGGAGGAGACTTGGCAAGTCTCAGAGAAATGGCAAGGCAATCTAAAATGTTCTGTGATATGAAAACACTGCCACACAGAGTGATGAAAACACATAGCAAAATTTACGACTGAAGGAAAGAAAGTTTGCTGTGCTTCAGAAAGCTGGGGGATGGGGGCAGAACAGGCAGAACGAGATGAAGAAAACCCAAAAGCAAAAAAGGGGCCTCCTGGGGAGTGATTTTGCAGCCAGGGAGGGAAGAAAACAGGCTCCCCAGCAGACCAGTCTTCAGCCCAGTCAGCAGCAAATGGATGGACATCTGCTCCTACAGATGCCCCATAGGATGTTTTCCTCCTCCAGAGTCAGGAAGTTCAAAATTTTTTTTCCCTTTTCACATCTGTTCTCCTGTTTTCCTAAATGAGTAAAAAAAAAAAAAACCCTATGTTTTTTATGCTACAGAGAGACCTTCCCTTACAGCTGTTTCTTCTTTGTAACAGAGATGATTGTACTATATTACCTACAAAACTCTGCTCATGTCCATGCTAAAGGTAAATTATGGTGCTCACATCACTTCTGGTTTTAACTGCCTCTTGTTTCTTTCTTTACTAAATTGTTTCAGTTTCCTTTGGTTGATAAGGCCTCTGAAAGACCCAAATAATGATGACCCCCACAAGAATAAGTTTCTTCCAGTAAATGGAGTAAGTGGAGTAAGGCGACCTGGTTGCTGATTATGTCTTTATGCATTATAATAATATAATAATATAATAATATATTAATAATATAATAATTAATATAATAATATAATATGATAATATGATAATGTGATAATATAATAATTATGCCTTATTGTTTCAGGTACCTGATCTAAAGTGTAGAATGTTGAAAAGAAAAGAAAAGAAAAGAAAAGAAAAGAAAAGAAAAGAAAAGAAAAGAAAAGAAAAGAAAAGAAAAGAAAAGAAAAGAAAAGAAAAGAAAAGAAAAGAAAAGAAAAGAAAAGAAAAGAAGAAGGGGAAAAGGAAAAAGAAGAAATCCACTGGTCTTCGAAAGATCTTACACACCATGGAAAGTAAAATGCAAAAGAGCCATTTTTCTGCTTTACAGTCCGCCTTTCAAGTATTTCATCTACAGATTGTGCTTGATCTCCAGCTGCTTCCTGACATGTCGTGGAACAGTTATTTCTAATTCAACTGTCCTTGGAGGCAATAACGATTTTTTCCTGAAAATCACAGGTCTCCGTTCCTCACAGAATTTCTCTGCAGCAGTCCCTACTGTATGACAGGTCTGCAATTATCATTCTTGAAAACTATTATTTAAAAAGCTCCAGCTTGCTCCTGAAGCTGTTAAAGAGTCTGAATTATAGGACCTGCAGCAAGAAAGCACCAGAGAACGTTTCCGCCAGTGTGCGGCCAATCGTGAATCATGTTTCAGCTTGATGGAAATGCTCGTATATTGCACTGCATTCAAATGATGTGTTGGTCCCTTAATTTCAAATTTACTGTTTAAGATTACTTTTAGTTTCCCAATCATTTCTTTCTTTTAGAATTATGACCTGGCAGTACAAAAATTCAGGGCGAGAGAACAGGAGGAAACACATTAGACTTCCTTTTTCTCTTTTAAGAGATACAGGAAACCTCATGAAAACTGAGTCAAAGGAAGATGTTGCCAAAGAAGTGATTGTTCTTTGAGATGAAATGAACAATTCATTTCAGGTATGAAATAGGCAATTTCAGGTATGAAATAAATCTATATTATCCACTGTAGGACATAACTTTGCTGCTAGCATGAAGAACTCTCTCAGGACAACTCATTTTCTACAGAAAAGAAAAACAAATGAGACAAAGGTACAAGAGCAATTACTTGGCACAACGAAATACAGAAAACAATGTTGAAGATGAAATACAGAAAACAATGTTGAAGAACGGTGATGTCAACCATGGCTCGGCACAATAAAAAGTGAGAGTGAAATCTTGTAGATTTGAAGATGGGTAGAAGTCATCAGAAAGTTAGCAGCACTTGGAGATACCATACAGATTCAAAAGTCTGGGTTTCCCATCACCTCTGTTCCTTTTGTTCCCTCTACTAAGCTCATGAACCACATTGTTGACTCTAAAGGCTGAAGAATCTCCCATTAGGAAATACGCACACTCCCTGCTGCCAGCAAGTAGCTGCACCCATGAGAAGCTCAAGGGCTCAGATGCTCAAAACCCTTGCTTGATCCTTTGGGACACATCTAGGATTACTTCAGAAATGCAGAGGAAAGCTTTATGAGTGGGTTTGCAGATGACCCCACAAACTTTCCTGCTCTTATCCCAAAAGAGTTCTCTAAAACTTAACTGAAGACAAGGTTGGAACACTGTATGACTAAAACATGCAGAAGGAAAATTACTTTTCCTCTTGTAATGCCCAGTTACCCAAAGCATATAAATAACTAAAGAGCACTCAGGCAGATACATGGCTGTAAAGTAGGAGCTGAAAAGATCTATTGACCCCATCTGACATGCTTTGCAAAGCACAGCCACAGCTGAGCCGAGTGGTGCCTTTCAAAGGCAGCTGATAAGAGGTAGCACAGCGGTCCTGAGGGGACCACACTTGGTGAACACAGACAGTGATTATGCTGAAATAATTAGCACTTCTAATCAAGCAGAGGATGCAAGGTTCAAAACACTGATTTTGTTCCTTTTATTGAAGAGAAAGAACCTGTTCTTTTATCCTAAACACTGTATCAGCCCTATGTTCACACTGCTACAAGTCACAAAGCTCTTATTTTTTCACAATCCACTCTGAACACACCAAACTGTGCACAGTATGAGCTGATAAAACTTGACTTGAACATTTTTTCTGAATGTAAATTGCTGTAGGCTTTAAAGGATTCCAGATCTCCCTGGGGTAGGTATAAACTATTTTTAAAATGGATTTGATAACACATCTGTTTTAAAAGTCAATTTGAAACAGAGTATGTCTGTGTGCTAATGGGAGTAAATGGGATTGTGAAACACATGCTTCAGGCCTTTTTTAAAAAAATACAAGAATGTAAGCACACAAATAATAAAATAACAGCAATACTAATTCACTCCATATTCCAGTCACTCTCCATACACATCCAAGTGTATGGACATCGCAACAGATTCATACTCGGCATCTGTCTGTAAGGCAGCTGCGTGATGCAAACTGCAACTGAATTCCATGCTAGCAGCAGCCAGTGGATAACATGGGGGTAGGGAGGGCTCCCATATGGAAAACGTTATGAAAACTATTTTATATGTGGGTATACACATAAATACATATATCTGTACATATATTTTACGTGTGTACATACATATATGTATACATACTCACTTTTTGGACATGATGTCAACAGAGATTTTCACTTACCGGCACAGTGTCATACCACCAGCCCTGCCTCTTGTATATTCCCACCTTGAAATGTCTCTTCTCTCATCTGAGCTCTCAGAGGGCATGAAGCATCCCCTTGGGCACACAGATGCCTCTAAGAGTAAGGTAAGGCAGGGTATTAAGGAGCTTTCCCATCTCCAAGGGAGATAGCAGTTGTCTGAGGGAACCCATTTCATACAGAGGGCAGGAGTGCAAGACCCCCAGACTGCCACTCCTGTGAGATTCTAGAGCCAATTAAAAGAGAAGCCTTGGTGGGGGGGAGGCAGGGCAGTACAACCACAGAAAAGAAGAGTAAACAGATCTGTGCACTTTAAAAATATGGTGGCAATACTTCCATTATTTTTGATTGAGCCAAGGATTTACCACCTTTATAAAACCAACATGTTTAAAGTATTTGCCCACTGTCTGTCTCAGCACAGTGGTGGATGAAAGAGCAAGCAGCAGTCTCCCACAGGTTTTACTTCTCTGCCCTTGAACGAGAACTGGGACATGTGGAAATTGCAATTTTTGTTGATGATTGATTCTGGCTCCAGCACCATCCATGACTCCTTTCTCTGCCAGCATCTGCAATCACAGTTTGCCAAGATCAAATCTTACTCAAAAAAAAAAAAAAAAATTACCTTTTCTCAAATTAAAAAAAAACAGATCTCAAGAATAAGGGAAAAAGAGAGAGAAAAGGGCGCTTTGAAATATCTTAGAGAATTAAATTGTCACATTTAGTCTGAATCATTTATCTCATAGAAAATATCTACCTGTACTCATCACTTTGTTCTTGTTTTATGTCGTTTCTACAAAACTATCCCACAAATCAGTGGGCTTTAAGTGACTGTTTCAGTCAATGTTTTATGGAACTGGGTGAAGCAGTCAGAAAAAAAAAGACACTATACCATTTTGCCATTTTCTTGGAAGAGAAAGCAAAACAAAGCTATGATTTTAATTTTTTTTTTTTTTCAACTTAAATGCTTTAAATGTTTGAGGTAGGGGTAGAATTAACTTGTTGAAAATGTTAGTTCTGTCCTCAGGTGCTGGATTCTTGCTAGGTTTATTGTTATGGCAACTCCCTAGGCACTTTCCAACTTGGCTAGAAAATTCCCAGAGAGATTATTTTGACTTGCTTAGAATTCCCTAGAACTGTCCATTGCACAGAGATGAATACCTATTCTCTAGTTTAAACATTCTTTACAGTGTAGACTGAGAATAATAGGGACCTGGGTGCTCTCTCTGTTTGCCACTAAGGCACTGGAAGCGATCAGAATTACAGCTCTTGCAGTAGCTATGGCAGCATTTAAGTGGTAATAGGAACATTTCCGTAGAGAACCAAATTCTTCCTTTCTTCCCTGACACAGAATTTAAATAAGAACTGTGGTTCTAAAACTTCAGTGTCACAGTGCCTAAAAGAGTTTGTGCTCCACCACAGGGCATCGGGGACAGGAGAGTAAAAAAGCCTCCACTTCTGAAGTGTAAGGGGCTCAAGACTGGTTGGACCTCGAAGTGGGGGCTGTAGAAGTGTAGTACCATGAGTTACCTCTCATTGTCGATACAGGAGAACTATCAAAGAACCTGATCTCAAGAGAACAGAGGGGTGGTTATGAAACTGTGTGGTAAACCAGGAAAATATCCCTGTAGGCAAAGCTGTCAAGGCTACAAAAATCTGAAAGTAAAATTGGTATAAATAATTATCTGGAAGCAATGAGGCAAGAAAGACAAATACTGTCAAGAGAGAATAAGATACAAATTTAAAACCCAGGCTGCAGGGAGGCACACGAAAGCCAACCATTGTTATAAAGTACAAGATAAGAGAAACAGTGCTGTGGTGATTCTTTTCAGTAGAAAAACAGTAGTCTTAAAAACAGTTAATCAAGCCCAGAATATTCATACATTGCTAGTTAATCTAACTTTTCTTCTCAAATGTTCTTGCTTTCTGTTTTGAACACAACTGAAGAAGATGAATATGTAGATTAATCTCATCCTGGAATTAATTTTCATCATAGCTGCTGAATATTTGTACACAAATACCATATTGCTGAAATGCATCCTACACTATTAATTTAATACTGTGAATGAATGCCTCTTTGGAATGAATTAGTGGAAAGTTTTAAAAGGTTTGTACTCTAATGTCAAAAGCTACACACAGATGTTTCCAAAGGGAATGCAAGAACCACCAAAGTCGGGTTATCTGCGCTTCCCATTCTAATTTTTTCTGGTTTATAAAACCCTTGCCTCTGCACAAGTCTTTGAGACTGTGGTTAACCTTTACCTAATGGGGCCAGACTTTTCCTAGTTTTGTCATTCCTGCCCTGGCAAGCTGAAGAGACATCTTTTCCCTTCTGACAAACACAACAGTCGCTCAGAACAAACTCCCACAATCACCTTTTTTCTCTCCTCTCCTTCCTTCATTCTCCTCCTCCTGGCATGAAGGCTTTTACCTAACTCCTTAAGCCTTGCACAGGTCTCAACTTGTTATTGCTGATAAGCTTCTTTATGGGGCTTCTTCCCACCTCCCTTCCAGACTGCTTTTCCTGTCATCCGAACCACAGGCAGAGTGCAGTGACCACCATCTCCCCACAGCTGCCAACAACCCCCAGGGGCTGTGTTTTCCTTGTCTCCTCTTAACATTTGTTGATCCTGTGCTGGAATGATTGTAATCCCTGCAATCACCTGGATATCAGACAGCAATAAACTCTGGGGTTTATTGCTATAATCAAAACTGCTCATACCAGTATCTGTGGAAAGGAGATACTCGTGGAGGTGGGGGCCAGGGCCTTTAGCACCCATTCACATGAAATTCAGGAATTACAGCAAATGCAACAAAGAGAAAAAAATCTCTTCTTCCTTGCTAAGACTTCATGAACAGGGAAGGCAAACAAAAAATATTTTCTCCCTGTATCTCAGTAAGATGCTGCTGTAGGCCTTTGGCTTTCGAGAATAACCAAATTTAGAAGATCAAGAAGGTGCTGGAGGTCACAGGATTTTCTCTGAGAAAAATGATTCTGCCATGGAAGTGCAAATATCAGACTTCTCAGCTGGCAGTGCCAGTGCCCTTTTGACCCTGTACCAGGATTCTCCTCTTGGTCTCAGCTTGGACACAGAGAAACCTTTTAGACCCACCTGCCAACATGGTGCACTACATTGCAACTAAATATGCATCTGTACACAGTCCGGAGTTATACTTTAAAAAAACAAACAAACACCAAGTTTATTCATTGCCAACTCATTCTTCCTAACGCTATTTTAGAAATTTGGTTATGCGAATTTCTTCTTACACATTTTTCCATGCCTCCCCCTATTAACTGCATACGCCTTCCTTTGTCCCTTTTTGCTCAACTTGTTCGCACACCTTTGTGAAATGCTCAAACATTGTGTGTTGCCATCACAGTCACAATACATGTTTATATTGCTGTGGATCACACAGCAGGTTTAGAGCACTTATATATTAAGCAACCTCTTATTAATTTTATCCTAATTAGTGGATTTATAATTTATAAGCATCCCAGACCTCTGCTGGGACTGCAGTTGCCTTCTTTGCCTGTCCTTAAGATTGTTTTCTGATGGCACTTCTTTGATTTTGTACTATTGTGAGATATAAAGCTTCCTTACTTTAAGTACCATTGGGATTGTTGCTCTTACAAGGTAGTACTGCTGCATTTATTGTTTGAACTGTATGGTACTAACACAAGTAGATTTTCTAATTTTTAAACCTCTCTTTGGAGGAAAGTGACAGGCATATGAAAATAATGGTGTGACAAATCCACTTTTATAGACAATGGCAGGAATATGATTAATGACATTATACCTGCCACCTCTCAGTAGTCAAAACATGGCACCTTCGTTTGTAAGGTACAGCATCCTCATTTTTCTGTCTGGGATTTCTTGGATGGAAATGTGTGCTATGTGGTTATCACAGATCTTTTACAAGGGTGGGTAGTGATAGGACAAGGGAGAATGGCTTTAAACTGGAATAGAGTAGGTTTAGCTTGGATATTAGCAAAAAACTCTTCGCTGTGAAGGTGGTGAGACAGTGGAACTGGTTGCCCAGAGAAGCTCTGGATGCCCCATCCCTGGAAGTGGTCAAAGCCAGGTTGGATGGGCCTTTGAGTGAAAACTGTCCCCGCCCATCGCAGGGAGGTGGGTCTAGATGGTCTTTACGGTTCATTTAAACCCAAACCATTCCATGATTCTACAATAAAATGAGAAGCTGAACAGACAATACCCCACAAGTGGCCAAAATTTGCTTTTTTGTCAGGCTCAAGAGAGAAATAGAAAAAAAAAATGGCAGAGTTATAGATGACTTGTAAAAATAGCAGCCTCTTTTCCCTCCACAAAAGAAAACAGGCATCAAATATGCATATGTTTTTACACAATTTACCTTGAGTAGATACCTTAAGCATAAAAAAAGACAAAGAATAAGCAAATAACAAAATGGGCCAATTTCCACCCTCAAGAAGTCCGTAAACATATGGGAGAAGAAGGGGAATAAATGCCAGAAAGGCAATAAAAGTACAGATGGAAGAGAATAAGGAGCTAGGTGAAGTTAAGCTAAAATAGAAGTCTAGGAGATAAAATCAGAGGATGAAAATAGAAGGCAGAAATGGGAAATGTACATAGAGAAAATAAAAAGAAAAATAATTAAGAAGCAGCAAAAGAAGGAGGATTCTAGTGAGACTAAATGATCATGGATCTGAGGCAAAAGAGTCTCAGTGAAAGAATAATGACAGAAAATTGTATTGCTTTAATCATGCTAGATAGTTGCACTAGCAAAACCTCCCAAGCATTGGCTCAGCAGTGTAGATTTGATGTGTTTGTATCAGTAGAGCATATTCATAAGAGAAATGGAAAATCTGCAGGGCAGGAGTACAGCTAACAGCAGCAAAAACAAAGCAACGGACAGGTTGGAAAAGAAAGTGATAAGGAATTGCAGCCTTAGCAACCGAGCAGCTTTTTAGTGGAGCCTCAAATTTTATTGCAGAAAGGTTTCACTTCTACAATCAAACAACAAATTCAGCTTTCAAACAAAAGTTCACAGTCCCTGCATGGATCTTCTCATGCCAAGACACCTCAGATATGGACTTCAACTGCATGCTTTCTGGTAAAAGGATATTCTTTCCTTTGCAGAGAGTGTTAGTTTAGGCAATTTCATGTCCTCCTCACACACACAGTTACAGTTCTGAGGGAAGGCTTAAACCTTGGGGCTTCTAAGTTCAGTCCAGTTCTCTACACGTAAGCTCAGGTCCAAAGCAGATGGCAGAAATAATCACCTGCACACTGTGCAGGGATCCACCACAGCCTGTGCTGGACTCTGGGGAGATAACCTGATACCTTTCAAATGCAGTTATGAATCACATCAAAGAGAAAAAGACTGCTGCACAAACTAATCTTCCTTTCTCTTGAGTTCCATATTTCAATGCAATTACACTGCATTTGAGGCACCATGGATATCAGCTGACTGAACCAGTGCTTGGGTGCCAAGGGCATCTTGGTAGATGTGATAAGCCAGATAATTCATGCACAGATGGACAGCAGTAACTGTTATGCTCATCCCTTCCTACTAATAATATTTTTGCAGCTGGTTTGTTTTCTTAGATAGAGGATAATAAAGATTCACATGATAGAGACCAGAGTGTCTATTATTAGTATGCAAAAGAAAACTTCACTAATGTTTACTGACACCACAACTACTTAAGTGATCCAGTCTGGTGTCCTTTAGTCACAGACTCTTGAGGGCTGAGGCTTTCTATATAGCAGCAGGGACCACTTCCACAGTAAACACTGATGCTCAGTTAATCCAAGTTCTAATTAATAGGTTTTCTTCTACTGTGTATTCACATCCAAAAGGGATTTTTATATCAATTGATCACATTTAACAAACCAGCACAAAGCAGGGTTAGAGCTGTTGTAATTATTGTATCCTTTTTATATACCAAGTGGATAGAGATCAGTTTTATTTCTAGTGTGAGTAGGTGCTTTTTCACACAAACCAGTCTTAAGCCAGTGATCTGGAGCAAGAGCCTCAGTGGGTCCGTCTTAAAGGTGACAGGGCTACACTTCACTATACTATGTACTCATGAACCCAGTCCAGCAGAGCCAGAGAGGTCTCTGTATTACAGAAATTTCCATAACAAAGCATAATCAGTGGAGTTAAGCTCATTAGTAACAGAGCCAAGTATATGTCAGTGCAGTAGAAAACAAACTATCAATTATTAGAGAAAATATACTGATGGAATGAGATTTTTGCCTCTATCAGCTTACTAACCAGCTGTTTTCTCAGAGGTGTGGATAGCAGGAGAGCTACATCTCATTTGCTTTTTCTTGAAAACATTTTATAACACAGGCACAATAGATTCGTCACCCAGGGTTTCTCTGGGCAGAAAATACAGGATGATCTTTCTGCATTTTGGGTCACAGAAGTTTTACCAAGTGTGACAAGGCAACCTCTAAGCAGCCCTTTATGTGTCAGCTTTCTCTGACCCCTCTTGTGAGTTGTCTATAGATGTATATGCCATCAGTCAGTTTATCTTACTATACTGGCTTGCAAATTCGGTCAAAGAGCTTCTAGGTTTCCAGAAAAGGAACTAAATTTCAATTTCAGTTCATGTCTTAGGTTTCCAAGTGTAGTTTCATTTAACATTAGCACAAACCTACAACATTTCCAAAGTTACTAGCTTACAGGATCATTTCTTTAGGAGACATTTAAGAGGTGTTTATTTATTCTGTAAACATGAGAAAGCTGCTGGAAGGCTTTGGAGGGTTTCTCCTCCTCAGAAATAGACAAGAGGAATCCAAAAATCTTCCTACGTGGGCATAAAAAGAGCAGTTAGCAAAAACTTTCAAGAGGACCACTTCAGATTTTCATCTAAAAATCCTGAACAAAGAAACATTGCAGTTTGATCAGAAGAGTGAGAATTAGATATAATAGGGACCACAGTATCACTGAGGTATGGATTGCACCCAGTTCTGTGCTGGAAAGTATTGCCTCAAAACTATTTACCCAACTTGTAGTCATTTGTGCATATTACACTTGCTAGACTTATTTCCAGACTTGACATGGGCATAGGCTGTGGACCACCCATATATCACAGGAATTTTTTCCTTCACACCTCCTTGGTTTTATTTATTACTTACACTCAACCAATCCTAAATGCATGCACAGAAACAGAGACAATTCTGCACAAGATTTAACGGGTGACAAGGGAATTCTTTGCACAACTACCTACACTTGCACAAAATCAGTATTAAACCCCACCCAACAGTGTTCGCAATGATGTAAACAACTGCAGTAACTGCTAGGGTACCCTGCAGGCTTTTTGGTTGTGCATCAGTTACCCTTTCGCTTCCATATCAGTTGCAGCATGCAAGAAATTCCCTTTCAAGACGCTATTGCTGGCAGTTGCTTAAAGCCATGAAGCCTCATCCCACTCCCACCGGCCTCTATGACTACACCAACAACAGAGAGCAGGTCCTTCCAGCAGGCAAAATGATGCAAATAATTTCTTTCCAGGAAGCAGAGATAGTTGTGCAGCCAGAAGTTTATTGGGTCTTCCCTTGCATCTGTCTTCTCCAGGGAGCTTTTCGTGTTGGTTGTTTTTTTGCTTTTGGTCCTGTGATGGCACCCTTGGCTGCCCTGAGCAGATGTTTTCAGTTGTCTTGGAAGGCAATGACTAACTATATAAAGTTCCAGCAAAGCAGAACAACTCACTGTGAAATGAAGCTACTCTAAGAAGCCACTGGGATCTGTGACCCACAGGGTGATTGAAGGGAGGTGTTATTTTCATGCTACCAGTCAGAATTGGTTCTTGAACAGGCCACCAATTATAAAGCCCTACTTCTTTCTCCATTTCACCCCAGGAGAATTCATTGCGCAGTCCTAAATCAGGTCTTCTTTGAGGAGTAGGAGCCATCAAAACACAGGTGCAGACATGTCTCATGTCAGAATCAATGGCTCCATCCTCAGGGGTTAGCTTGGCTCATGAGCAAGGCTGAAGAAATCCTCTCTCCTTTCCTTCCTTGAGCTTTGTCATCCTTCGGTTACCAAAGTAAATATCACTGCTGTGCTGTTTGAAGCAGCTCTGATTAATTCATCTCCCCGAGACATAATGATGATAACGGCAACAGAAGTGAAAAACTCACACCCAGCTGCCAGGCACCTAATAACCAGAAATGTAGAAAAAAGAGCAGGTCTGACTCTGACTGCCCTGTTTAATGGCATGGAGATTGAAAACTGAGCATACATTTCTCATCTGCCGCATAAAATCTCTTGCCATCCTTTTCCTCTATCATCCTCTGAATTGTTATGTGAGACGCAGCATCTTCAGTGCTGCTTACCTCCTGCCATTACGAGATATTTTTCTATTAAACATATTGAAGAGCTAAATGTGTATTTATGGCACACAAGATACTTTGCTTAGCCTTATAGAGGAGAAAACCCTATGAATCCCTTTATGTTCTATCACTGAGATATGTTTAGCATTCTACAACCAAATGTAATGCAAGTTGGCATCAGTTTTACTAGGAATAATAAGCAAAAATATAATGTGAATACATAAAAAATGTTGTTGACAGCCTGTTTACAAAACCGAGGACTTTAATGCAGATTTTGTTTTAGCACAAAAGCTATTAACATAATAAGAATACCAATTTTTTGAGAAGTCTAACTTTCTCAGCCACCCTGAAATTTGACTCCCTCACTGTCCTCACTGCCACTAATCCCACGGATTTCTGAAGATTTTATAAAGCTTTTCTACAAATAAAGATGGATGTTCTTCCTACTTATCAGTACAAATATGTTTATATTATTAAATGCTTGCCCTTTGGGGACACATCATTTTCTAAACCTCAAAATTCAGATTTGCATGTACAAACAGGGCAATCAGAAAAACATTTCAGTAGTTCAGCACCTTTTCAGGGACCAACCCATTCCCCTTCTCCAAGTTATGAAGGTCAGAGTAATAGCACCAAGACAAACAACCTTAAATATTCAATCTAAGCTGCAGTACAGGAAAGCAGTTAAGCAAGTGTTTCACCGTTCAAGAGCACCGATACCTTTTTAGAAAAAAAAAATCATTTAAATATTTCTATATAAAAATGCTTTCCTGAATAAAGGACTATCTCTGGAGAACATATGCTAATATATCAGGTTGGGAGGAGCTGTTTCACATGAACCTCTCTGAGATTTTTATGAGGTCCAATTTTCTGTGGTATCTTTATTAATCATTATAACAGAAAAGACCTCATACATTTGAAATCCAAGGAGGATTTCTGCAGGCAACAGGGCACAAAGAGAATAAATGCAGCCATTTATCACAGAGGTGGTGCACAGGGCTCTGTTTTATCTGTAAAACACAGATAACAAACATAAGCTTGGTTGTGTAACTTTTATTTTGGTGTTCTCCTTCTCCTGAGTGCTTGCCTTGCAAACTCTTTCAATGTTTGCGTATGCAGCAAGTAGAGACACTGTCTACATATATCTCTCATCAATAGAAAAACTTGTTGACGGATTAATTCTTATTTTTTTCCCATGCACAGATGCCAAGTTTGATGGATATTTTACAAGGGCAACAAAAGAGAAGAAAAATCGTGCCTAATCTGGACCTCAGAAAATTAATGCAAAATTTAGTTATATTTGGGGAAATTTACTGTAAAGGTTTCAAAAACTTGTATAATAAATGTTAAGTCTAAAACATAAATATTTACAAATCTAAATATTTAAAAATCTCCAGTCTGATTAGATGCAGTATAAATAACAGATGTTCTCTGGATTTTATTGCTATCTAAAGTTGTTTATAGCAATTAAAATGCAAAAAATATTTCCATTTTCTGTAAATGTAGAATATTCCTACTAATTTGGAGTACTTACCTAGAAAAAAATTTCCGGTTCTAACCTGCTTTGGAGAAAATCTGACCACCTACTTATTTTTCCAGTCTGACAGTGGAAATAAGAACACAGGAAGTACTTTATTGCAAGAGAAAGGATTGTGTGATTGTGTGTTTAATATTCATCTTCCCTTAAACTTGTTCTTGACAAATATCTTGAACTGTCAAGTGGCCTTATTTACTGGCAACACTGAAAACTGTGCCTCTAATGACAATATTTATTATCTGGAACGTATCTCGACAAGATTTTGCTGGCAGTCACTATGCAGTCACTATGGCAGTGCACATGTTGTGCCTGTGCACATGTTGTGCCTGTGCACACCTTACATCATATGTAGTAGGTAACAGAGGTGTTTGAGCTCAAGCAAATTACATCTGGACTCTTCACTGACTTCAGCTGGTGTGGTACAAAACCTCGTCATACATTATTCATATCCTTCGTCAGCCTAACAATATTTCTTCCCATTCTCACACAGTCAAGACAGAAAAATTTCCTCATATAAATTTTTGCCAGTCAAGTCACACTGCTTGGGCCCAGAGCTGGTGGATCTACAAACAAACATTTTGCTCAGAGTTCAGAGTATTTGCCCACATTAATGCCCAAAGTTGTTTTTCCAACCAGATCTTAAAATAAAGTCATGTATTTCCTGAGATCATGGACTGGTCTTTGTCTGTGGAAATGCACATAGCTTTAAGGCAGAGAATGTACGAATTAGATTTCATTACTCACAGCTTTAACCACCACTAAAATTCTGGATCAAAATTGAATAATTTATGTTCTATAATCGAACTAGCAGCACAAAGTTTGATATATTTCTATCTAGCTGGTAAGTTGTTCCTTATTCATAAAACCTTAAAAAATATATATGTACTCCACTGCTTTCCTTTTCTTGGGAGCTTTAAAAATGAATTCACTGGCTATAATCTGTAGCCATCTGAGTTCAAAAGTTAATACAGGAAAGAAAAAGAGAAACAAAATATCCTGAACCATTAACACTTCTGAGTCAATAAGAGGAGAATCTTACATTTTCGATTCATGCTCATGAGCCCCAGCATTGTCAGACTTGCTATGATTTTTTTACTTCAATTCAGTGTCTGTAATGGTCTTCATGACCAATGCTTGAAACACACATAAGAGGTTATAGGGTAGAAAGTACAATAGGTGTATATATTAAATAGAAAGAGACTATGCACATCACTGAAATTAGTAAATTTAGGAAAAAATAACTCTTTTTCTATTTTCCTTAACACTGTTTGTAAGTAAGAGAGGGTTTTTCTCCCTCATAAGCTTTATTAAGGGTTATAGGCAGAGGCCACCTGGAGAAAGGTGGGGAAGGAAACACATGTAAGTTAAGGTTTTGTTTGACAAACAGAGTGTGAATGAACAAGGAACGAGGTTTAGAATAGCAGATGTTTATGAAAGGAAAAAAATCTGGTGGACAATAAATGCAAGAGGAAAGAAGAAGACATGAAAGGAAGAAGAAAAGAAACAAAAATCTGCAGCTCCCTGCTGGATTATGTCTCTCGTAGCACTCTGCAGCAACCTTCCTCCTATTATCTTATACAGTTAGGCAGCTCATACACAATGAACAAACCAGTATGTGTTGATTTTCTTAAAAATTGCAGCAAGCCTTTTACTCCAGCCAGGATAGTAGTAACGATGGCCAAGACCACATCTTGAGAGTGCTTTTTTCTCATTACTGATATATTAGGCAAAGCACTAATTGAAACTACAGCTAATAAATCACTGCTGCCTATCAAAGTTGTAACAGCAAACTGAAAAGAAAATAACAGTATGTGGTCAGTTTTAAACATAATTCAAAACCCCTTTTGCTTTTTATTATTTTGAGTAGCACTGTGATATTGCTAATCCTGTAATATTCTCCCCAATAAGAATTGTGTGAAGAAAGGTTTCTTCTGTCATTCTCTCCCTTTGGGGCATCCATGGAGGAAGATTTTAATCCTCCTCTCAATAAATCACCAACACTTGTTGATTTTCAGTTGTCCTTAATAAATTGCTCAGCTCTTCACATGCTGACTTCATCCGACCTGGTTAGCGCTTATTCTGAATTGCTAGGATTTCCTATCATAAATTCACTTCAGAAAGATTAATTTAATGCTTCAGCTATTTCTTTTTTTTTTTTTTTTTTGGTTCCTAATAATTTTCTTAACATCCCATTGCAACAAAAACGGAGGCTTATGCTTAACATATTTATTTTCTGTCTATTTCAGGTGCCACTGGTTTTCTGCTGTTTGGAACCTATGAATTCTTTAATGAGGGTTAATGTAGGGAGAAACCACCTGATAGCTGTTACCCTGATGTTCCCACATTTTTTATTAGTATTTAAAATAATAGATAGTGTTTGCATATAACTGCATATTTTGCTATGTGTTCAATGATATTTATTTCTTTTGCAAAACCCAAAGCATCCATATAGAAAAAGTACCTTTAGTAAGCACTTCAGAAAGTAGGATATATTCAGGAAACAAATATACGAACAAATCCATTGACTATAAAAAGTTACACAGAAAGCCAGCAACAAAGCAGGAAACAGAAGCCTTTTATTCCTGGACCTGTTCCTATATACTAAATCTAAAATCATGCTGAGTCACTGGAGGAAGTCTGCAATGCCAGTTGTCTGAAGACAATTTTTGCAAATACTTTGTAAATAATATTTGAATTTTTAGATGATACTTTTCTCTTTCTGGGTGGTCAAGGAATTTTCATTTCTAACCATAACTTTTAAATTTGGTTTCTTAGAAATGATCTATTTTATTTCAACTTTTATTAAGAAAACCAGAATTACTTTCTAGGACTAGGCTTACTGTTAACGAAGACATGGTACTAGAAGCTTTAGCATTGTCTTAAAAAAAAATTTATGAGTAGCTGTGAAACAATCCATTCAATTAGGCAAGTTTCTTTTTTATAGATATGATCATCAGTTGGTTTATTCCTCAAAGAATAAATCATAATATCTGTTTCAAGACAATTGGCTGTTTCTAAATCCTACAGTTTAATTCAAATATTCTAATAGAACTGAGAAACATTTTTTGAATCCAATCTCAGTAATACCTTGCTAGCAAGGTATTTCTAAACTCACTGTGCCATACAGGAAAGCATTTCCAGTTTATAAACTCTTTTTGATTTGACCTGCAGTTACTATAGAGATTAAATATATCCAGCCTAGCAGCTCTTAAAAGTATTAAACTACCCTAGGATAAGGGGCGCGACCTTTACATGAAGTTCCAGAGGGAATCAGGCTGGCTCTACAATGGCCAACATATTTTCAAATGATCTAGAGTTTGAAGTAAAAGGTTAACTGTGGAAGACCAAGGGTTATTCAGAAGAACACAGTTAACAGCAAAGAACTACATAAAAACCCTTGCAAGAGTAAATGGCTGGGGAAAATAGTTCTATAATATTCACCATGGACAGCTGTAAAGTAATGTAGATAGAGGAGCAAAATTGACCTTAATTTTACATAGTAAACAATGTGAGCTAATAATTGTCACTCAGAAAATGCTGCTTGTTGCAAGATGTTCTTCTACAAAAATATATTTCTCGGCTTATCTGTCAATAACAGTCCAAGAACTGATGCTAACAATTATTAGGAATAAAAGGGAAAATCAGAAGAAATCAACAGGCTGCTATATAAATACATGGTGTCTTGGCTACTATTTATACTTCTCACCTTTTCAACTCAAAAAGGCCACGGTGAAACTTCAGAAGGTGGAATAGGGGATGAGCAAAGATATGAGTGCATTTACTTATAGCAACTGAACAAATATACTATGATGTCCAGACTAAAAATAGATCAATAAAATCATGAGTTAGAAAAAGGATGGCTATGTATTACCCCTTGCCTATCAAAAGATTTGGGAAAGGTGTTGGGAGAGAGGTGTCATAAAAATAAATTAGCAAAAGACAGGTTCAAAGCAAACATCTGGAACAATTTTCCCACCGTGTATAGTTTATCTGCGAAACTCGTTGAGAGAAATGTTGAATTCACACAGGTTCAGCAAGGAGCTGGATACGTTTGTGGAAGGAAAATCCATCAGGTACAATGTAATAAAGATGCTGTCTCTCGCTGAAGAATCTTTGGGTCACAGAGAACCCAATTTTATGTTTTCTCTTCTCCTCTTAAAAGGCTAAGCCCCATTGCCAGGGACAGATGCTGGGCTGAGCAGACCCTTGGCCACTCTCAGTGCTACTCTTTGCTGGATAGCTCACTATTTGGTGAAGATCTCATATTTCCCTGATTCTCTCCTTACTTTCAGTAATTGCCTTATCTACTGAAGGTGGTTTCTTTTACTTGGCATGGCTTACATTGCCTGGTAGTGCTGTAATTCATATGTTGCTGTCTTACTGCATTTTACACAGCTCAGAAAGGGCAAAGAGGTCTCAGAGAATCATATATTTATATTTACTATAAGTCTTAAAACACATCACCAAATAGCCTAATGGGATATCAGTGAAAATGAGAATACCATCCTCTGAGATAAGCCACAAGCACACTAAAAATATTACACTTCTACATTGTTTTTCACTTAACTAATATTGTGTTCACTCATTTAGAGGGAATTTCACTGGAAAAATAAATGCCACCTGCTCTTCACATCCAGTCCATTGTTATGGAATCCTTCACACTAGTTTTGTCAAGGGTGTAGCCACTGTAATTTTGCCCTTTTGATGTGCAGATTACATTGATAACTATAATAGAAGGCAATGAAAAATGTACTTCATTACCTTGAAATTTTCTGAAGCACCTGGGTAATTTTCATTACACTCCCATAATGCTCTGTGTAAACAAACAATTTTATTTTATTTTTACAATTTGCTTTTTCATTTAAGCTCTTACTGAGCTCTTCTTGGCTGTGCAAAAGACGAAAAAAGTTGTTGAAGGAAGGAAAGTCAGTTTATATGAAGAAAACCCTCAGCAAAACAGTGTGCCATTAAAAATAATTCCTCAAAGAAGAAGAAACTCAAGTCTGGCTGCCTAAAAGTGTTATCAATATGATTTTGTACTCCCTGTGCATTTCTTGTCTTCTTTTGACAGGACAAGTAACATAGCAGAAAGAAAATCCCCTTTGAGTCCTATTGATGTAGCACTTCTGAAGTCAGCGAGATCTCTTTTGCACCAAAGTGTTCAGAAGTATTTGCTGACATGAATAAGTGGATATCATTTGCTGCATTTCTGTCTTCCCCCTTCCAGCAAACTGTAAATCAGACGTGTATTTTTGTGCCAGCTAGTGTGATTGCATTATTACCACAAGTTTGCTCAGAATTTGCAGGAAGATTTCAAGGGTTCAGAAGCAGGATATAGTTTTGGTTATTTTTTTTATTCCTTATAAAGCACAATTAAAAATAATTAGCACATTGTTATGTGTGACCATAATCTCATTTTTATACTCCTACATGCCAAGGGGGTTTTAATGGAACAGAAAAGAAAAAAAAAAAAAAACAAAAAAACCTTAAAATGTTGTGTTTTAACAGAAGCTGATTTTGCGTTTTCTAGGGCTTAATACAACAGTTCTTGTGCAATCAATGACTGCACCAAGATTGCCTCATTGTGAGAAATGTTGAGGGCTGTAAAATACCATGCACTATTTTTAACCAGAGATCAATGTTAAGCTGATTAAAATAAATGTTCCTTTAATTGAAACAGAATTCCAGTTATTACATAGTAAACTGCTCTTGACATTGAGAGTGAGACAGGCCAAATTCAATTACAGAAAATTTGTCTGAAGGAGTGTCTTTCAGGGTCATCGTTTATTCTTTGTTTTGTTTGGGTTTGTTTTGTTTAGATCCAGGCTTTTTGCACAGGTTTGGTGGGTTTTTTGGGCTGGTTTTGTGGGGTTTTTGTTTTAGTTTTTTATATATGTATAAAAGGAAGTTTTGCTGGTTCTGGGAGAAGGTCTTCTGTTCTACAGACGGTCACTGTTAGTGCAACATTGAGGTTTCTCACCAGTGTTGCAAAATTCAGTGCCTTCACTGATCCAGGGAGCTGAGCACAGGTGGGGATGGAAGCCTTGGGTCAAGGGAGAGAGCCCTTCCCCTCTGGCTGCACACACCTTCTCTGCCATCACTGCATCTGCTAGGAGGGGTGGCAGCCACCCTTGCTCAGAGTGGGTGCTGTGCCTCATTTCCATTGGCCTCTTAACGTCTCATTCCACACACATCCCTCACAATCCTGGTGAGGGACACAACCTACACATGAGTAAACGGGGATGTATGAGGACTCTCACATCTCCTCACTCTTGTGGGAGAGATACTGCTTCTTTCTCACTTACCTGGTTATTTCAAGGACTAAGCAGAAAGAAAAGCCACATTTGATCATCTCTACTGGCGTCCTGTAATTCAGCCTCATCCACTTGGGTTGCACTCACCAGGTTACCAATTTTTTTTACTCAAGATAAAACACACACACCATTAATTCAGGCCAAATCCACAAAGGTTCTGGAATACAGGGATTGAGCTCTTTAGTACCTCATAGGACTTAATACTCATAATGAGAATTTTGACCTGTTGTGGCAGCCAATTATACAAAACAATATATGTTATTTAAAACATTACTACCATAGATAAGGAAATCAAAGCCAAAGTATGAGCTCATTCTTCCATATAGTATATTACCCTATTAAAAGACTTAGAATGCTCCTTCACAAAAGTGAATTAATAATTAAATGGAAGATGTCTGATGCTTTATCACTATTATGTTCATTGTTTTGTAAGAGTGGAATTAGTTTATTTTAAGAAAAAAAAAAAAATAGAGGTAGGCCATCGCTGTTTAGGAGCTTTAAAATGAAAAACAAAGCCTCCATGAAATGCAGTCCTGCTTCCAAAATAATAACTCCTTCCACAGCACATTTTCAGGTCATGTGTTTATTTGAAATGTAGATAACGATACATCCTTCATAGTGTACAGACTTTATGCTTAATTGTCAATTGTTACAACTTCAATATTAGTTACTTTCACACAAATAGTTAAATATATTGACAAAGAAAAATGAAGCCCTAAGAGGAAATTACTGAACATCTGCTATTGTGAATGAGTTTTTCATCTGTAACTATACTCAGATTGTGTCAATACAAATTTTCAGGCACAGCATATTCCCTTGAGACATTCCTTTTTATCTGCACCACAGTTGCATTCATAATTAAATATATGGATTCGTTTCATTTTGATTATCTAGTTCTGCAAATTGTTCATAAAACAAAAGGTTAAGAATGACCATATCTGATGTTTATGCCAAAAATCATTTTGATTGATAACATACGTTGGGGGTTTACATGTCTTTTTCCTTTTATATGTGTTCTTAGCATTCTGATATAAACTAAATGAAAGAGAAAGGTTATCTGAGTCTTGAAAGTATAAATTACTATGAGTTCCAACCTACTACAACATGAGCAACAAGAAGATAGCACATCCCGATGGTACAGGACACAATCATCATGGGGAAACCTAACCTGGAAAAACAATAAAATAAAGATTAATAAAGATACTATAGTTTTTTTCTCAAGCCAATTTACAAAAAGGAAATTTGAATTATCCCACACATTCCAAGTGAAAAATATGCTTATAGCAATACCAAAAGCATAGATGTACTGAGCATTTAACAGTCTAATATTCAAACTCACATTCCTACTTCCAACCTTTGAGACACAAGGTTAAAATTTACATAGTTTCATTGCTTTCAGAGTATCTTTTCCAATTTATATTGTCTCAGAATCTTGCATGCCTTGCTGTTTTGGTGTTTTGCGGGTTTTTTTCTACACATACTACATTCATTTGTATCAGTAAAATAAAAATTCTTACCAATTATGCAGCATTAGAAGTGATTTTCAAGAGTGCGTCCCTTCAGATTACGAGTGTAATCCTGGTGTGACACTTTGTAACACAGTATATGGCTCTAACTCATTAAATTGTTTCCCTGTCGATCTGAGTCACCTACAGCTAGCATTCCTCTTCCATAGCTCTCACCAGTTCTAACAGACTTGAGTATTAAGAGACTCTTGGAAATAAACTTCAGGCACCTGTAAAAGTGCTAAAACTTTGGTGTTCTACCCAAAAAGCTACTTATTTTTCACCACAGACAAAGATTTTCAGACAACAGCCCGATTTAATAGGTTTCTTTACGCTGACAAACACAGAGGGCAGAGACAGACGAGCGAAAAGGATGTTGTGGAGTTGGCCAAGTTCTGATGGCTAAATCTGTAGGTCTTTCAGATGTGTGAAAAGAAAGCAGTTTTCTGAAACTCAAAAGTATTATTGTATGACACTAGGGGTCTGTGAAAAACCACTGCTGTGATCACACTCATTTGCTTTATGCTCCTAAAATCACAAAGAGAACTGAGATGAGAAATGATCATGCCACAAATGACCCTCCTTATACACTTCCTTTTGCCAAGTTCAGACAAGAGTTTCCATAAAACTCGGAAAAGCATAGCAATGTTCTCTGAAGTACAGCATTTCACTTATTCTTTTTCTTGAACTAAGACCATCTTATTACATGTGGGTTTATTAATGGTGCCTTTTTGCCTTACTTTGCCCTTAAGAAGTTACTTGAGCCTTTTCCCTTCTGCTGTTACTGACAGAGAGTACTCAGAGATGGCCATTTTGTAGGGGACACCATTCTCTGAGCTTGGCTGAATGAATAGCTCCTTCCTTTAGGAAGCTACAGCTAGAAGAGACCTCTTGGGGCATTGAGTCTTGCCCCACTTCCTCAGGCTGTGAAACCACTTGTATAAAATGAAAATTAAACTGCTCACTGCCATCTGCTTTCTACCTGCAGCTGTGACATTACCCTAAACTCATGAGATCCTCATGAGATATTTCTTCCATTGCTGTTTTACTGGAAAGCTGACTGGCAGAGGCATAGATGTGACCAGCAGGTCAGAAGTGCTATCACCTTTTACAGCCATTGGTTTGAGTTACTGAGAAGGAAATTTTACCAGCAGTGAAGGTCACTGCAAACAAAGAAGTAACCAGCCTTAGCCTGTAAAGTTTGCAGAATAACTAGGAAATTAATGAAACATAAGCACTCTAAAAAATATGTTGGAATTATTTAGGAAAGAACAAGTCTGTCCATAATGCCAGCTTCATGATCACTCTTGACCCAGTATCAAAGTGAGCCCATCTCACATACCTATAGAAACAGATGCAATCCAAGGAGGGGGGCAAGGAAACCCATGCAAGACAGGAAATGTACAAAGAGAAGATGGTCAGACTGAGAGATGATCTCATTTCAGTCTCCTTGACATCTCTTTGAAGAAGCTGGCCTGTCTCCTTGTGTATCCCTGTGTCCATCACCCAGTGTTGCTTGCAAGATCTGCCCCAGAAGCACAGGTCCCACCATGCTTGGCTCCAGAGGCTCTCTCCTCCTCTCTGGGGCTTTGGACCTGGTGTGGTGGCCTTTTCTGTCATTTTGGCATCAGGCATCATTATTGCTGTTCTTGCTCCAAAAGCATTAATGTTAAGCGGCCGTCTGGACTTGGGGAAAGAGAAAGTGAGAGTAGAGAGAAGGACCAGCTGTGTCCAAGAGGTGAACGGTGAAAAGTGTGAAAAATTGTTAGAAAGGATCAGAGAATTTTCACAGCTTTGAAATATTTCCTGAAAAGTCTGAAATGTATTTGGAGGATTTATTTTGGGGTTCTTTTTGTTCTTATGAACATGCATAAATATATTGCAGATAAATGTTATTTGTTTTCCAGTCTGACTAGTCAGATCCTTGTTTTTGAATGACTCTTTTCTTGAAAGAGCTGAATCACTCTTCAGTCACTAAACTATAATCAAGCTGATAATATCGTAAAACAGAAGAGCCAAAGCATCTCCTGGAGTTATTTTAGAAAAAAGAAAGCAAAAAAATAATTAATTTCCTAGCTAGCCAACTATTTCTTAGACCCTTTCCATTCTCCTCTCAGCCAAACTGATCTGTGGCATTCCCTAATCCCACTTAGATAAAAGTATCCTGATAGGACAAAAACAAGAGTAAAATCAGCAATGGCTATAGGAATAAAATAGGGTGACTAAAACCCCCTACTACATCCCTTAGTATGTCTAAAGGACGGCCCCTGGAGCTCTAGCTCCATGACAGGCTGGTGAGCCAGAGATTGCTACAACTCTCACAAGAACAGCGGCTGCTGTTTAACAGAAAACATAGATCTCTTGACCTCTCAGTTGGCAAACGATGAGCTGGCACAGGCAGGAGTGGGGACAGAGCAGATCTCAATCTGTATTTATGCAACCTAACTAATCTCCCTGGAGAACACTCAGTAGCTCAGCAATGAATGGCAAGAAATTCCTTTGTGAAGACTGGCAAGGGGAAGAAAGGAAGAAAAGATTCAAGGGCTACTTAACCACTGAAAAGAGAACAAAATTGCTTGCTCAAACCAGAGGAGCCGCATGAAAGAAAATGGATTAATTATACAGGGCCACATGCAGGAATTGGGATCGTACCACCACTATTACAGTGCCAGGCAAATGTGTAGCTGGAGCCAGAAGCAGCCAGCCTGGGGAGGAACCTCATTGCACGGCATGTGGATGCTTGCATAGGGCGCAACTGCGAAGCTCTTATTCTCATTGCATGGACAATTACCTCGCAACTTGAGGTCTGAATTTCCAGCTCGCTGGCCTGAGCACCAATGTAATTGGATCAAATTCAATGTGGAATTTGTGTACCAGAGCGAGAAGAGATAAATGCAGTCAGTAAGTATTAGTTACTGCAGAGTTAATCGATTTCTTGAGTATCACGGGATCGTGCTATTTACACTAACCATTGTTCTTCCCCAAGGAAGGTAAAGTTCCTGTCCCAGGCCACATACAACACAATGTAAGGTTACAAATGTTTCCTCTAGTTATTATAGGTCCAAGAATGCATTTTAAACAATGTAAAAATTTCTTCCAGCAACTCCTATTGCCAGCATACTCCTTGGAGTCACAAAGCACCATGTCATTCAGTTGCTCCTGTCCAGGGAATAGGATCAGTGAACTTTAGAAGTTACCGGAACCTTTCGTGTCTTAAAACTTCAGATTCATAAGAAACACTAATGACCATATTTGGCATAAAAATATATTTTTGCATCCTGCACTGCACTTTCCTTGTCTCTCCCTCTCTGCAGACAGGGATATACACAGAGCTTGCATAGTTCAAAAGGTGCATCTCAACTGTCCACAGCCAGTTGAGGGAGTTTTTACCGCTGCAGAGAGGAAGCAAGGTCAGGTACAAGGAGGTGAAGGATGGCAGGATTTAGCATTCACCCCATTTTTCACCTCCTCCTCTTCATATTAGAAGATTACATGTGAAACTGCTATCGAAATGAAATCGTCCAGCTTAAACATACTTGGAAAGCAGATGTTAGCTCAGTGTGAGATAGTGAGAATATTTCAAATGAGAGCCCCAGGGATTTGTCTTGGACAAAGTTTTACTTATTAATAACTTCAGCGATCCAGTAACAAAAAGCTTGCAAATTGGCCCAGCATGAGAGAGATGTCAGACTCTGTGGAGAACAGAATTCAGCATGTTCTTAACAAATCAAAATGAGAATTTGAAATGAACAAAATGAACCTCTGTTAAGGTAAGTGTGAAATATGTATTAGAAGTCAACCGTGGGCATAAAACCAGCAAGGAAAGTGAGCCTTTTCACTGGAAATGACCTAGATATTTCTAATTCTGTCTCACTGCAAGATTTCTGGCCCTGTATTTACTTCAAGCAAAGCAAACCACTGTATGATTATTCTGGGAATAAATTCAATTTTTAATAAGTTTCTACAGAAGTGAATATTACAGTTTTCTAAGGTTATAAGTTTATCCAATATTATTTGCTAAATAATAATAGTGGAGTCTTTGGGGTCAGAATCAAGTTTTCTTCAACAAACTGATCTCCAACATTACCTTGCAGCTCTATTTTGTGATGCTTCAAGAGCCAGCAGGATCCAGTATGTATAAGACCCAGGTTCAATGCCCTGTTCTGCCTGATTTTGGGCACAAAATGCAAGATGTTCTCATGCATGAAAACCTTGCCTACAGGCACTACCTTCATTGACATCTCATAACTTGGCACAGCCTGTGCATCCCTGGGGAAATCTGTCGAAGGAGCATGTCTCCAAAGAAATGGGGAATCTTCAGTGGATTCTCAGTGGAAAAGCAACAGCAGAAATCTCCCAAGACCAAACCACTGGCAGTGAAAGAAGCCTGGTTCTAGACAGGGGTAAGAGTCAAAAAATAGTTAAAGCTAACTTTTACTCTTACTAACTTCTACTCCTGCTTGTATTTGCAATTTAATGCACAATTTAAATTCAACTGGTGGAGTTTCATCAGGCTTAAAATTTTGCTTTTTCTCAATTTGTATCAGTTTCATGCCACACATTCTATAGAAAGTATAACCTCAGCTTTACAGAAACAGACTTGGGGTGGACACATGGTGGACACTAACTGAACGTGAACCAGTAATGTGTCTTTGAAACAAGGACGGCTAATAGTATCTTGGGATGTATTAGGAAAATATTGCCAGCAGGTCAAGAGAGGTGATCCTTTCCTTCTATTTAGCACTGGTGAGGCTACACCTGGAGTGCTAGATCCGGTTATTGCCTTCCCAGTACAAGAGACATGGACATAATGGAGAGAGTCCAGTGAAAGTCTACAAACATGATTAAGGGACTGGAGCATCAGTCATACAAGGAAAGATGTGAGAGCTGGGACTGTGCAGCTTGGAGAAAAGAAGGCTCAGAGAGGAACCCACCAATGTAAGTTCTTGAAGGAATGGTGTAAAGGAGACAGCACTGGGCCTTTCTCAGTGATGCCCAGGGAAAGGACCAGAGACAGCACAAAATTAAACATGGGAGGTTCTCTCTGAACATCAGGAAACACTTTTTTACTGTGTTGGTGACCAAGCACTGAAACAGGTTTCCCAGGGAGATTGTGGAGTCTCCATCCTTGGAGGTATTCAAAAGTCATATGGATGTGGGCCAGGGAAATAGGCTCTAGGTGGTCCTGCTTTGGAGACCTCCACAGGCCCCTTCCAACCTCAGCCACTCTGTGGCTCTCACCCATCTATTTATTTCTCTCTTACTCAACACAGGATAAGTAAGCATCATCTGCACACCTGAAGATTGACATCTCATCAGAAAATATTTAATATAGAACAGAAGACAGATAATTCTTTTCAATCCTGGACAGTCTCTCACTGTATGTAGTGCTTTGCTCTGGAAGTTTGATAAACATGAGCTCACTCTTAAAAGAACATCTTAAAATCTCTGAAAGCAGCCTCAAAAAGGGGACTCAGGTGTGGGCATACTTAAGATGTATGTAAGGTTAGTTCTGAACAAAAGGAAAGTTACCCATTTTAATGAAATGTCATAATTCAATTTGCAAAGTAAGTAATTTTCTTTTCAATAAAAGGATATAAGCACAATATTCATCCCATTTCTTCTTTTCGTTTCTTTCAATGTAAGACTACCTTGTGAGTCTTCTCTCATTTCAGTTGTATCAACCTTTCCATCTTTCCTAGTCTTTGACATACTGATCCAGTGTATTTGAAAGTGTGGACTTTACTAGCTGCTTAAATAAAACATATTCAAAATGTTTATCACATGCCCACGATCCCTTCAAACCCAGACACCTGTAGTTGCTTAGAAAGCAGGTGGCTAAAACTGCAAGTGATCATTAATTTAACATTAAATTACTGTGAATTTCATATAGTCTGGAATTACATAAAAATTATAGTGTGGATACCTACTAGTTACCATACACAGGAGTTTCTGTGAAATTTAAAACACAGAACAAAACCTATAATTCTATTTTCATCTGCTTGCTCAATTTATAATAATTTCTCATGATATTAGGTCTGTTTGAGTCTATGCCAAGATTTCCCATAGAATTACTGCCAGAAGTAAACATAAGATAGGGAAAATCAGATCCTGAGCAAAAAAATATAAAAGTGTTACAGTTTGCCTTCTATAATCTAGAACATTTTTCTGAAGGTGTTTGGTGGTTACCTCAACATTGTTATATGCAGACCAAGGAACGGGCTTTTCCTTTGCCTTCCAAAATTCTGATTACCTAAAGAAAAATTGCAGACCGTAATTCTGAGAGAATATTTGGTCTGCCAGCTCCACCTGACAGTTTCAAATGACTGTTAATACAATACTTGTTGCAGCCTCTGTGTAGGTCACTGTGGTACAGCTGAGATTAAATACAGGACTGTCAGAACAAGTGACTCTGATAATTATCTGTTCATATATGGTAAGCTAGTAACCAGTAAGAAAAACCATTTTAAAAATGGAGAACACATCAATTCTAGCAAAAAAAATTATTGTAATTGTTTTTTTTTTTTGAATCAGCAAGACAACAGTTATTAGATGACAAGTGGTATCTGACCTTTATTTTAAAAATAAGCATACATTTCCAATAGAAAACTGTGAAATCCTGCAGACAGACAGCGAAGAACACAACCTCAAGTACAGCAACCGAAACACACAGAACCAGTGGTGATATTCTTCTGGAGAAGACCAACATAATACACATAGATTTGTCACAGATGCACATCCTGCACTTTGGTCAAAGCAACCCCATGCAATGCTACATGTTTGGGAGAGTGACTGGAAATGTCCCCTGTGGAAAAGGACCTGGGGGTGCTGGTCCACAGCAACTGAGCATGAGCCAGTGTGTGGCAAGGTGGCCAAGACGGCCAATGGCACCCTGGTCTGTATCAGCAATAGTGTGGCCAGCAGGACCAGGGCAGGGATTGTCCCCCTGTACTGGGCACTGGTGAGGCCTTTCCTCAAATCCCACGTTCAGTTCTGGGCCACTCACAAGAAGAAAGACACTGAAATGCTGGAGAGTATCCAGAGAAGGACAACAGAGCTGGACAAGGGGCTGGAGCACAAGTCCTGTGAGGAGCAGTTGGTGGAGCTGGCATTGTCTAGCCTGGAGAAGAGGAGGTTCAGGGGTGACCTTATCACTCTACTACAACCTGAAAGGAGGTTGTAGCAAGGTGTCAGTTGGCCTCTTCTGGGCAACCAGAGACAGGACAAGAGGAAATAGCCTCAAGTTTTGCCAAGGAAGGTTTAGGTTTGGATGTTCAGAAAAATTGCTTCACTGAAAGGATGGTTAGGCATTGGAACAGACTGCTTGGGAAAGTTTGGATCACCATCCCTGAGGGTGGACTCTGCAGCGTTAGGATAATGGTTGGACTTGATAATATTCAGGACCTCTTACAACCTAAATAATTCTAAGATTCTATGATTATTAGGGGAACATCTTCTCTATAGACAGACTAGTTCACTTCATACCCTACTAAAGAAGTAAGACATGCCAAGATAAAATGCGACATAAGACTCAAGATGATCTGTTAGTGGTTTTTTGATTTTATCAGCACTTCATGTCACCCTTGGTTCTATCATCACATATTAGCAATATATTTGCTCTCCACATCTTTTAGGCGGATCCCAAAATAAATTTTATCCTCAACTTGTGGCTTCTGGTTTTATAATGAAACTCTCACACTGTTCTAAAGTCTAGGAAATGTAAATATGTGTAATTGGCTCAGCTCCTTGGGAAAGCCATACTTATTCCTCTCTCACACATCTGTGTAATGAGGTGTGGTTGTGAGTCTGAGTTTAAGAAGATTAAAATCATCATGGCCAACTAGAAGAGAAAATCAATGAAGTATATCTTGTCTGACAGCACTTGTTCTCATCAATTGTTTGAATGGTTCTAATACAAATATTCTACTAATGAGATAGATTTATACAAAATTAGTGAGGTTTACTGTGCAAAAATGAATGCATTAGGACTGCTGAAATAGGTTTTGCAATGTTTGCAGTTACAGTTTCTGTGTTTTATGAAATATTTAACATATTGTAAACTCACTTTTGACAATTATATGCTTTTTTGCCTTGCAAAAAGCAAATTTGAGGCTTAAGGACATTTTTATTAAAATATCTTTTTATAGCTCAAATCTCTCTGCTATAGAAATGTCACATACAATAAAACATTTTGTACGTTTTTGAAACAAACGGTATCTACCCATTTTTTAGACTACATTGTATTTGTATATGGTCTAAACAAATCAAAGATAATGGATATGGCAGAAATTAACTGTGATTTATTTTAGCTCTGAAATGTCTCAAATTAAGTAACCTTTACTGACTGTATTATCTTGCTTTTACTGAGGATTCAGGAAAGGAAGATGCTTGAATGTTATTTCCATTAATGTTCTTAATCCTAACCCTCACAAATGGTATCTTGGGGCACTTTTCTTAGGTTTTATTTTCTTCCCAATGTACTCTTATTTTGATTAAAGCACAAGATAGAAGGAAATGACATTTTATGGTAGAGATTAATTAGTCCATTCTTTAACAATTTCATCAGAGCCTACTAACTATTTTAAAAGCCTTAGACTTTGCTAAAAAGCCAGATGTTGCACAGGAAAGAGTATGTCCCCCCCCGTTCCCCTCTTTTCCTCTCCACTTTGAGATTTCCATTCATGTGCCACACAATGTGATGGTAGAGAATTCATGTACAGAAGTTCACCAGGACAAATGAGCAATGAAATTGTATTTTGAGTAAAGAAGTAGAAGGATGTTTCCTGTGCACTAATGGCTATTTTTCATTATGAACACAGAAGATGCCTCCTGATAAAAGGTTGTTGATGATGTAAGGCCAGTAAACTTTCCACCACAAACCGTATGCTACAGGCTGCACAGTCTTAGAGCAGCATAGAGTGGGGATTTTCATTCCTGTGGAGTGCACTTGGAGATATCCGTCCCACTCATGATGAAATATTAACCAAAGGCAAATGAGGGGGCAGATGGATCCTCACAAGCCCTTGCTGTCATCATGGTGCTCTACAGTGTACAGGCCTTTCTACCCCAGAGAAGCCACGAATCTGAGTTCTTATATGCTCATTACAAGGAAAACTTTTATAAACAGGTCTAATTTTAAGTGCATTAGCAAACAGAGGTTTAATCAAATTAATCCCATTCTAAGTGCATCCATTCCACAGCATGTTAATGCTCCCATACACCAAGCAATAGAAAAATAAATAATATAAATATAAATATATGCCTCTGAATTGTCTCATATATATACCAACATTTCTAATGAGATGAAAGGGAATCATAGAATCATAGAATGGCCTGGATTGGAAGGGAGCTTAAAGATCATTTAGTCCCACCCCTCCTGCAGTGGACAGGGACATCTCTCAGTAGACCAGGTTGCTCAGAGATCCATCCAGCCTGGCTGTAAACACTTCCTTGTGGATGGGACATCCACAACTTCTCTGGGCAACCTGTTCCAGTGTCTAACCATCTTCACAACAAAGATTTTTCTAATACCTAATCTAAACCTACTGTCTGTTTGGAGCCATTATGATCTTGTAAATAGTCTCTCTCCATCTTTCTCACAGGCTCTCTTCAGGTACTGGAAGGCCACAACTAATTCACCATGAGGAGACCTAAGTGATGGAAAAAGTGTAGTATGGGCAGGCGGAGAAGTACCACTAGCAGGATGTTTAAACATGGGCTTAGCTACATGACCAGTTCACAGATGCCGTAAGTCAATCAGAAGCATCACTGTCTAATTGTTACAGGTGGCAGACAACCCCTAAGGCACTTCCAACTGAAAGGTCAGAGCTTGAGAAAGTCCTTTCTAAATTCCTAAGAATGCACTACATTTTCAGAAATTTATTTGAGAAAGACACATTAGTCCTGGTGATGTCATCTAAGCCACACCATCATGAGTGTTACTCACGCCTGTGTTGGAAATAGGAATTAGAGTGACTGAACTGAGGGAAAAACAGAAACAAAAATCACTGGATTTTTTTTTTTTTTTTTAATTATGAAGATAATTAACTTTGTTCATATTTTCAACAAGTGGGTGAAAATTGAGATGGTTGCTACATTAATTTCTGCCTGCCTCCTCCCACCTCCAGCTCTGCAGTGGAACAGATGGATTGCTACTCCAGGAATGCAAGCAAGCAAATGGGTCTACACTTAGCTGATAACAGAACACAGGAAGGTCACACAAGTTCACTAACAAGTGAGTTTTGCAGGATGTGGCCTGGGTCAGCCATCTACGCCCAGGCTACATGCACTCCCAGTCTTCATCCTTTTTCTTGTTTTAGTCTCTTGAACAACTTGGACAGTCAAACAGTTGGTTTAAGTGTCATCAACTGATTCTGAACCGCTCCTAAGTCCTAACAGATAAATATATTATTACCTTTCTGAAATACCAGGATTATTTTTTCAGGTATGTTAAAGATATTTTCCAAGTTAGTTGATTTCTCTGAATTTGGCCTTTCCAGCTAAGTTCAACAGAGTTTTGAATTTTCTGTCTTAGAAAGAGAAAGATGCACTTTAAAGCATTTCTACTGTAGCATTATGAAACAAAATCTGAAAAAAAAGCTAGGTATTAACATCCTTACAGCACCAGAGATAGAATATGAGTATTTCTTGACCAGAATAACTAGATGGGGAAGTTTTGCCCTTCACCTTTAGAAAGTCTATTCTTTACATAATTTCCGTAGTACTTGAAAAACAATTTATCTATATGATGACATTTGGTTTTGAACATCTAATAGTTTTTCTCAGCCTTTATGATCTGCAAGCAATAAAGAAAATAACAAATTGTTTAATAACAAAGACAGAAAAAGGAAAAAGAAACCCTACTGATATTTTTAAAATTGTTTAGTAATATTTAGTAATATATGTCAAACAGTACCACAAAGGAGAAAAAAATAAACACAGAAATCCTCCAACCCTACACTCCTTTTTAAACTTTCTTAGGATTAATCTTTTCCTTGTTCTTTACTAGACTTTTTTAAGACATGCGGAATAAAACTGACACCTCACAACAAAAACAAACAAACAAAAAACCTCAACAACCCAAACAAACACTTCATGAACAAAGCTTCCCAAGCCAACAAAACTTTATTAATTTTTCAGGAGCAAGTTTTGTAGCTTCTCCCATAAAAGCAGTTCTTAGTCACTATCAATTTAAAACCAATCTCTTTACCTAACCATTATTATTTTCACCTATTGAGCTGATATTTTTCTGTTTTCAATTTCAAAGTAGCCCTATTTAAGTAACCTTCATTGAAGCTGAAAAACTGCAAGTAATGACCAGGAAGTTGCAATTCTAGTGTTTTACTAGTGCTATTTATATTAATGCAGTACCACTGACTGTAAAAATTGTCAGGAAGATAATTATTTTTTTTAATTATCAAAATTCACTGCAGAGTCTAAGCAGCAAAAAAAGCAAGGAATACAGTGAATACTATCACAGCTTTTGTGTGAAAAATAGTGTTCAGTGTACACAAGAAAATAAAAATCTATTTCCTATTCCATAAAAAGCACTACTTCCTTTGAGTAGCTCTAAATTCAAATGCTTTATAATGAAAATAATGTAAACAGTAAATCCTCTTTTCTTCTGATTATGTTGGGAGACACCAGGATAGTCTGTTTGACATATTATCTAGTCACAGGAAAAAACACTTTTCTAGTTCTATTAAAAATATCAAATTATTTGAGAAAATGAAACTCCCTGTAAAAATATATTATGATATGACTCCAAATGTCTGTATCATGCTTTGACAGGCAAACATGAAGCATGGTATAAAGCAAGCTTAGGCTGAGGAAAATTAAAATTTTCTCGTAAGAAGTGTTATTAATCAGGGTACATATGTATGTAAGTTTCATACTGACTGTGAGTCTGTTTCCAGATTTCATATCTCTTTCTGCCATCTAAGGTATCTTTTTGTTTGGATCTCTTGCAAATTATTTTGCAAAACAGTGTTTAGAGATACAGAATTTCTCCAAGCAAATATTCTCAATCCAGCACTGAATAATTCTGTTAATTGCAAAAATACCCTATTTAATTAGAAAATCACTTTCTAATTTCAACAATGTTTGAATAAGATTCCTGTTCAGCAACTATAGTGACTGTCTAATCAAATTGAGCATGTTGTAATTAACTAGAAACTTGGCATTTGATAAATCTGAATGAAGCTGAAAAAAGTAGGAATTTTTTAGAAAACAAAATCAATTTATATCGGCACACAAAACATTACACATGTGACAATTCAAATATGTGTTGCTCAATACAAACAACTGTGTATTAATTTTATATCATCTCTCGGGTGAAATAGAAACTGAGTTAAGGCAGTTTGGCTTTTTTCCTCTCCAAGTCAAATTACAAAAAGCGTGTAAATGAGCAAGCACTTCACTAATTCTTCTCTTCTTACAATCATCTTTGCTTGGCTGAACTTGCTCCCTGCTCAAGCTCCCTTTCCTCCCTTCTCCCACCAACTCACTTATCCACAGCTTATGACACACAGTTTGTCAGAAGAGGACCACCTTCCACCCATTTCTTTATGAGCTCAAATCCTCTTCCTGGGCACACAACTCATACTCTGAAATGAACCACCTTCTAAGAGCTGTTTCTCTCCATTGACTATAATGAGAGCCAATATGGAATTAAAGATACCAACACCGTAGAATGGAAAAGTGAGGAGAGATTAATCTTTGCTTTACTGACAAGCAGTTCCATCAACACTACAAAATAATGAAGCCTTATTACCTACCTGTTTGTGTCTTAAGTTTGATTGACTTTCTGTCTAGGTAGAAACCTGTCTTCTGTAACTTATAATGATGCTCACCTACATGAGCATCACTAGTGTAAAGAAATGTGGCCTCAGACTGCTCTTTCCTTCCGTGGGAATTTTTATAGGGTTTCTTTTCCTCTTCCCTGCCACCAACTTTGATGGCATTTCAAGGATTTTAATTATATTTGAGAAATCAAGCCCCCTTTCCCCACCTTTCTCTCCCCTGCCAAAAGTGTTTGAAGTTGACAAGCACATTCAGAAGTTATTAGGTGGAAAACAGTGACACATTAACAGCAATATGATTGTACAGGTAAGCAGATGAAAAGTTAGGCTTTGATGGAAAGAAAGGAACAAAAAGCTTTCCAAAAGCATTCCATTTCTTTTCTGAAACATACTTATTACAAGGAGATAACTTGATATGACTCAAGAAGGATTAGAGCAAGGGATCCAGCTTTGTATGAGTTTCCATTATATAGTTCTAATCTTCAATGTATTATCAGAGTACTTACAGGTGTGGGACAGTGACAGGGGAGAGAAAGAAATATGAAGACAAAATTTGGCATGAATTAGAATACATTTTGAAATTTCATGTAATTCCTAAGGAATTGTTAAGTTAAACAGAAAAACTAAAATTCAGCTATTAAAAAAAGAAAAATTATTATCACAATTTCATTTTAAATTTTGACATGATTTAATTAGTGTTCTCCTGTTGATAACCTCACAGTAGATACTTCAGACTTTAATAGGCAGTAGAAAAGTGAAGTTCCATTTACTGAAATATTTTTAAAAGCTGTATGATTTAATGAATGATCTCTAACAAAGTTAAATACTTCCAGTTTTTTAATTAGTTTACTACTCAATGTATACCTATTGAACATGAAAACATTACTAGAGAAGGGAATAATGTATAATTATGGCTCAAAGTAAAAATACTTCTGCACGCAGTTTCAATTCTGAACAGTTACATATTCTGAATGCTGTTCAGAAATCTCACAAAGCCAAAAATTAATATTCCATCAGTGTACCTCATACCTGAAAATTCCAATTATTCTTATGATGAAGAATAATATCTGTCAAAATATAAAGAAAAAGTGAATTTTTTCTATTGATTGAAATTATTAAGGATGAAAAATGTATTTGAAGACTTTTTCTAAATGCAACTACATCATTAGTTTGCACCAAATAAACTGTGCTCTGGTAGTTACAATGGAAATAAACAACTTGCATGAGTGTCCCTGAAGTGATTTATCTAATGATAAACTTCAGCACATATTTAGTGTTTCAAATTCTTCTATGCACTGACATACTAATTGTTAGCACTTCAGAATATACACTGACTAAATATACTTTGTGTCAGAAGAATGTACCCAGATTTGCAGTACAATATTGAAAACATGGGATAATCTTAGTAACCATTTAACTAAGAGATATTTATTCTGCGGTCTGAATAGAACAATGAGAGAACATTGAAGTCCATGTAAAAATGAGACGTGATTGCAGATTTAACCACTGGCTTTTTGAATGCCAGCATACCAGCTATAAAACTTCTTCTTCTTGGTATGTATATACATGCATTTGTGGCAGAGAAAAGAAATTAGTTCATGCTGTAAGTCAAAAAGTCCTGCAGGGGCAACGAGAAAGTTATACATTACCTTCTGCCTATTTCTCGTTGTAAAGAGCATAAATCTTGTGCAATATTCACAGCATCTGTAGGGTCAGCTCCACAGTCTAATGCAGGTCATGTAGTTCTCCTCTATGTTAGTGTATATACACCAACAAATAGGATTTTCCTCAATAAGCTGTAATGTAAACTACTACAACCATGAGGAAATTTCATTTCAAGTCTCAGCCTGGCCCTCAGTCTTTTCTTCTTTTTTTCTCCTGCCAGCAACAGAAACTTTAAAAATACTTGATAATAATAGAACATTTCACTTTATTGCCAACAAAATCACTCTCACTGGAGTCCCCTCCACTGACCTCTTAAGTGAAACAAGAAGCAATGTTCCTTTCTCTTCCTCCCAGCAAGTCACTGGTCTTGACATGTCTGCCTGTACTATTCTTGGCTTTAGAGGCCTCTTCATCTTCCAGCTCTCCACTGATCTCTCTTCACATGTGTGTCACTATGTCCTCTTGCCAAAGAGATGCTGTTCTTGATCCTGTTCTCCCACTTTCCTTGCCTCTCACTCCGGATAATTTCACCACCGATTACATGCAATTCAGCAATGTCTCCTGTGCTGACAATTCACTGATCTTGTTCCCTCCAATTAATCTAACCTCACTCTCTTCAAATCAAAGTTCAGTGCACTCCTCTGCCAGGTCTTTACTGATGTCTAGCCATCAGATTATTCTACATGCCAGCCAGCTCCATTCTCTTTTTTCACCCCTGTAAATCTTTCCATTTATTTCCTTTCCTCATAGCACTATCACTATACTTCTTATCCTTACATATAATTTTAGTCAGTTTGGACTCACATTTCAAGTTACTTCTAAAGCTCTTGCAGATTAGCTCTGTTTAAGTGTTCTTTCCTAACTATTCACATAATTAAAATGCTGAGTTACAGCTCTCCTACCTCAGTTTCTCAATGTTGTTTTCTTTGACTTCAAGAAACACCAAGGATTATTCTCCAGCTCCAAAGTTTGATCATTGCAGTATTCTCTTTGTATCCCTCCACTAGTTCTCTTACAAAAGGAGAAGCATTGCCCGCTTACATAGACCAGTACCTCACTGTTTATTCAGGGCAGTGTTTCCAGCTGCATCCTGCTGTCAGCCCTCTTCACCATCTGTTATATTTCCAGTTAGTATCTTACTCCCAAAAAGCTTCCTAGCACTGGTAGGGATCCCCCAAACTGCCTGTAAAGTCACCTGATCAGTATTCTTCTACTTCATTTTGCACTGGCACAACTGATAGTACACAGTCGTACTTCTCTGCAGTTCAGTATGACATTTCTTTGTGTTTCTCTCTCAGTTGGACTAACATCATCAAACTTTGGGGTATCCAAAACTGAGGCACTCTGAACTAGACAGCCATCTGAGCAGCTATCAAAAAGAGGTAAGCACATATATGTATACATGAGCACTGAGGTCCCTATCTATCTTCAGATCAACTCATATTTTTCCTTCCCCTACACTCAGTAAATCATCTGATAAAATAGTTTACTTCTCTCTACATGCCTCGATCTTGCTATGTTCCTAAAACATGTGGCAACATCTCTGCCCTAAAGAGAGCAAGCACAGGATGACAATGGAGCTCTCACACATAAAGAAACAAATCACAAAAGGTCAGTTATTCCTGACTGAAGGGAAGCCACCTGCAGTGCCAGGCAGAACTGGTTTCAAAGCAAAATAAAGAGAGCAAAAAAGATTTCCAGATATCCAGTGTATGTGAATGCACTTTATGCATTTTAACAACTTTATGGTCAAAATACAAAGGAGGTAAGAAGGTATGAAAAGAGCTACAGCTGGATATGAATGACAGTAAATAAAGAGCAGAAAGAAAACTACTCCAACACAGTATTCCCCATTTCTGACCACTGCCACTACTTATCTGTAGCAGATTCTTCCTCGCCTTCCTTAGAGAAAGAGATCTGTTTTTCATTTTGCCATTCACAAATATTTTCTTGCACATCTCCATGATCATTTGTAGTGTATCATCTTTTACTACACAACTAGCTGTCATGGTTTAGGAATGGTACTCCCCGGTTCAGTGCCCCTACCGAGATTTTCCACACCACAGGCAACTCACCTTTCCCCCACCACAGGAAGTACAGGGCAGGTTAAACATCTCACTTTGGTAGACTAAATTAGCCTTCTTTTCGTATTCATTACTACTGAACAATCTGATACCCAGACTGCAAGCTGGCTGGACAGGCACCATGTTTTTGATTAGTGTTCTACTCTGCCTTGCCTTCTAACTGTGCTGGGGCTTGACAACAACTTGTGTTTTTGGTGTCAGCAAGTGCACAATTCAGAACAGCCCTGGGTGGAGTAGGCAGTTTGGGGTTGAGAACATGCACATCAACGCCATCCTCATGAAACTACCTGCACAGCAGCCATGCCCTGTGCTAGCATGGCATAAGCCAGAACCACAGTATATTTCCAAATGAAGCGCTTACCAGAAGAAACACACCAGTCTTTCCAAACTGAATATCAGAAGAACAATAAAATATTCTGCAATACTGAAAGATTTTTCCTTGACTGTTTCAGCTCACAATCCTGACAGTCAAGAGCAATTTAGCTACTAAACAAACATAGTGCTAGCCTCAGGAACTGGTTGGTAACTCCTACAGCCTGGGGATATGACCCTCTGTTACATGAATTTATATACCTGCAACTTATATGGTAATGTATGTTTCTGTGAATTCCGTTTAAATTAAACAAGCATTGAAAGAAAAAAAAAAAATGTGGTATCAGCAGCTAACAGATGCAAATATTGCTAGATTAACCAGGCCATTTTGGTCCCAAAGCTAGGCAAAAGGCCCAAGAGCCATTTGTTGTTCTAGAAGCAGCCTTGTAAACACCTGTCAGCAAGGTACAGCTCCATCTGGCAGAAGACAATTTCTTCATTAGAATTCTTGTATTACTTCCTGGATTACTCCACACTAATGAACCATCTCACAAGCTCTGTACATAATCCAACAGCGCCTATAGTGATACTTTGAATGTTTGCATTAAGAAAAAATGCGTCCTTTCACAGGAAGAGATAAAAAAATGTACAAGAGATTCTGGAAATATCATTAAAATGCATAGAAAATACTTCTTTCTTGTTCAACAGAATAATTAGCAGGACTCATATTTTCTCCATAAATGCCCAACCTTTAAAGAGGCATGAGCAATAGCAGAGTTTATCAAAAGGGCATAGTCTGGCCTAGTTCTGCCCTCCCTCAAATTCTTTGAAGAATGCCCATTAGCTTCAGCTGAGACATATTAGATCACCAAAGTATATTTTCAGCAATCACAGTCCAGTTCAGTCTCTGTTATTCCTATCTAACACAGAAACAAGGTTAAGAGCAATGGTGTGGACCTCAGCACAACGAATGAAATGGTGCCCCCTCATCCAGAGCACACATTTCAGCTCTATGCTTAAGTCAGTCCAGTTCATGCACCCTCATCCCCATCATTCATCAGTCCACTTAGAGCCTGACGCTTACTGGGAGAGGTAAAAGCTCTTACCCCAAAATACTAAACTCAGCCACCTCCCACACTGAGGGCTCATGAAAAAAAAAACAGGTATTTTGCCAGTCTGACAGTTTGCTCTGTTTTTTCCTGAAGATGCTTAGGGGGTGTAGATGTGTGTTTAGTTTTGGTTTCCCAGTCTTTGGAACACAGGCTTGCTGGTTTTCTATATTCTGCTGTGATTGCTATTAATGGTGGGATTTTGTATTTTGCAGCAAGATAGCTTTCCAGGAAGTGTCAGCAATTCCACCACAGATCACAGCTGATCAATGCAGGTAGTGTGGACAGGCCTGAGCTAGCCCTGTTTAGTCTGCAAGCAGAGTCTAGTCCCAGCATCGTGGAGCTCAGTGCATTCCACTTCATTAGCCATGAAATTGTGATTACACTGCTACAACTCTTCAAGGTCAGGAACACGTGCATTACACCAAAGTTCCCTGATATGTCCTGGGCTGTGGTATTCAACTCCAGATTCATCCTCCTAAACTCAGTTGCCTTTTGTGAAGACAACCCATGGGAGATGGCTATGCTCTCACTGCAGTCAGTGGAGATCCAGTCAACACAGCAAATGGAAACTGCAGAGGTGTCTCTTTCATCCTGCTCTGATATCTGTGTTTGCTAAAATAAGGAGCATTTTAGAGATAACAAAAAACTCCTGAGGAGAAAGCAGAAAGATTTTTTTTAAATTGTTCAAATAGACTGGCAAAGTTAAACTTAGAGGTTCTTATGTTGATTTACCCAATTTTTTTATACTTAAATCGTGCCCTCCCTCCACTATGAGTCTGGATAAAGATGCATAAAGCAGAGGCTGTCTCTTTATAAAAAGCTACCATTTTATGGCTGTGAAATTGAGAGATAAACCCGACCACAGTATTCTCTCCCACTGTCACCACATCCACATGCCCCCACTATTATCTAACACTTACTTGCAAAGCAGTCTCATTCATCAATCATCTCTAGAGAAGTAAACAGCCCTTTTAATGCTTTCAAAATCAGTTATTTGGACTCCTCTTTATGCAAGGATGTCTTCATTTTACAACTCCACATACCAGGAATTTTCATGTGTTTCCTGTGAATTGTGTACTCCCTCATCTTTTGTGATATACATATGTGGCCCTTGAATTGCATAAAGACCAAAGATTTTGTGGCATACTTTCCTTGGACTGCTAAATTATTTGCATCTTCATATAAATTAGCAAGTTCTAGGCCAATTCAAGTAAGCATGGGTATATTAGAACAGTTTAAAAAATCAGCTGTTAAATGGAAAGCTAGTTCCAATCTTAACCACTTAGTCATTACACTTCCTGAATCAAATGTTAATGAAAAATAAATCCTCTTCTGTACTACTAAAACTATTTTTAAAATATTCATTAATTTCTTGCTAGCAAAATAGTCCTGTTTTATTTCTAGCTAAGGAACTATAAATAAGGACTTTGTTTTAATTAGATATAATGTTTTAAGAAACGAGATGCCAGACTGAAATAATAAAACAAAGTTGATATATTAATATCTCCATTAATATCTCTAAGGATATTTCCTCCTTCAAAGCTCATCATGTAAACAGAAGTTATTGTCAAAGATTCTAGACAGAACAGATGTTTTCATTTCAGATTACTATTTCGTAATCCAAAATACCTCAGCACCTAGACAGTAAAACATACTTTTTAAACACTGGTATGTGGAAACATTTCAACATTTCCAGCTGAAGCAAATACTAAGGGGAAAAAAAAAAAAAAAAAAAAAGGACAATCAGGCAAACATCATAAATTATATATGCTAAACTGCAAATTTAAGATTTATTTTATTAAGAGTCAGAGCACTAGCAAGTGCAACAATGACATACATGGAAACTACTACATGAGAAAACAAAATTCTCCTCTCAGTGACGTCTCCGTTTTCTTGTAGACCATTTTAGGAGACTATTTGAAGAGATTGCAAAGCTAAAATACTCCTCCAAGAATCATTAGACATATGCAAGCTTTGTGCAAAACCTACCAAACAAAATATCTCACTGATGTGGTCAGCACATTGTGCAGGGAACAAAATTTTAAAAATCCATTTGTTTACATTTTTTGCTCCAGTTTAGCAAAATACTTAAACCACCTGTCTCTATTTTAATGGACTATTCTCATGCTTAAAATTACGCGTATTACTGGACAGCCATGGGGTCTGGTACTTTTCTTATTTTTGTGCATTGTTATGAATTTGAGTTACGAAGACAAATGATATCATGTAATCCACATGAGTAAGGTCATGAGAACAGAAGATAAGATTTCAGATTTACCTTTGACTTTCAGTAAAGCTTGTGTTGAGTTGACTTGCTGTTAATTGCAAATTCTTCCAACTTGAGCTTCAGACATTTTTTTTCACCAATTTTGGAAATTTATGGAAATACCTCTATTTATGCTGGGTTTAATAAAAGTAAATTTCATCATGGTCACAACCTGGAATGAGTCTTGTGATCCTGAACTATCTGTAACCAGTCTTGGCAACAGTAAAACAGAAACATCATTCTTTACATCACAAAGACCCTGAGAAATAACCAGGCAATACTTGATTTTCTATTCTTGCACCAAGAAGGCTTTGATAATTTTAATCTTAAATGTCAATTAAATCCCTAACAGCTTTGCTGCTGGAATACATAGCTCTATGCATATAGAGGCAGAACGTGTTCCTTTCTAACGAACATCGTGCTTCTATGAATTCTGTTATTTATTTGAAGTATAAGCATATACATAGCAATGAGAATACATTTGTTTCAAAATACTATATCATTTTCAACAGGAATTTATTTCTAGTAATTGAAAAAATTCAGCTGCTTTTGATCAAATAAGTTACACATAAATAGTCATATTTAATGGTGAAATCTGTGAACTCTATGTTCATGTCTGGGTTTTAACTGACTAGATGATCCTCATGTAAGGAAAATTATAGACCACTTCTTTAGGAATTGAACAAAGCATGTAGGAAGCCAGTCCCAGAACCATTAAAAAGAAAAATAAGGGTAAAATTTATAAGATTATTATGTGTCTCGTTGAGAAGAATTCCTTGGGACCACAGCTGTGTCCATGAGCTATAAACATAAACAGCTAATCCTGTACTACTTGTGCAGCAAAAATTCCCCCAATAACACTTTAAGATTTCCCTTTTATACATGATCAGACTTGAAGCTTATGTTTATCAACAATGCATGATTTTTACAAAAGTTATTCTCATCGAATTTGAAACTTGCTGTATGCATCCGGCATGAGCTTTTAATTTTACTAAATAATAAATGATAAATGCAGAACTTAAATGTAAATCTGTTATGTGAGAACAGAAGTGTCAAAATATAGTCAAAACTTTCCCTGGAATGAGAATTTTAAGATGAAGCAAACATAACTTTTTCTATGGGTTATTTCCAACAGACTAAATGGCTGACAGTTAATAAATTGTAATTTGTTAACTAAATATACTTTACACCTGGGAATGTGAAAAATAAATCAGTGTCCTTCCACTTTTGTCTCCTAAATATACTGGACAAATGATGCCTGTTTCCTGCACATACATTTTTTTATGTAAAGTGAGATACAGCGACTGAGACTGGCCACCTAACTGTCTGTGCACCACCAAGAATGTACCAAGAAGGCACAGTAGAAGAACCCCTTCCAAATCCTCGTATTCCCAGGGAATCAGATCTTGTTAAGTATACGGCTGGCTACACTTCATTGTGAATTGCCCTTTAATGGTCATTCCAGGGTTAGGAGGGAAAGTGTACATGGAGAGAAAGCAATACAAGGGAAGGAGAGCCACCCAGTCCTGCTGAAACCATGGTTCCGTCTCATCCCTGCATTCCCAAGGACAGAGCCCTCGCCTCTGTCCACTGCTCACCAGAGCACTGGGCTCTGCCACCTGACATCTGAAATACAAAAGTCACAACAACCACCAATGGCCCCAAAACTGTGTGTGATTGGCTAAAGAATGAGGTTACCATTTAAAGTCCCTTTCATTTATATAGCCAGATCAATTATAGATTTGAACCTGGCCTAGCCAGATCCTGGTGAAAAGTCCTGACCATTGATGTAGCAGCCCTCAGGAGCCTGGGTAGAGCTGTGCCCTTGTCCCTGCCTTTCTCGTTATTCTCACATGTCTGTGGGGGGCAGGAAATGACTACATGCCACTGGGTTGCAAATAAGAAGGGAAGAGATATGAATAGAGAGACAGAAAAGGACAAGAAAAGAAAGTAGAGACCAAAATGAAAGTAGATGAATGGGTTGCAATGCCTTAAATATTCAGTGCATATATTATTTCAATGTACATATTTTTTCAGTGTACAAAATTTCTATTAATATGTTTCTGTTCTAGTTATTGATTATTTCCTCTTTTGTATTTTCCTTTGAAGAATTTTTGCACAATATCAGTGTATGCTTGATGAGAAACTTATTCTGGGATTCAGCTCCAGAGTCAGGCACATGTAGATGAGAACTACATATGAAAGAGGCTTTTTGCCTAACTTCCCACAGCAGAAGATGGAAAATTTAGGCAACATAGTGAGAAGTATGTAGAATAGATGTATCTACTGCAGGCTGAAAGAAATCACAGATCAGATTCCTTTGATTCTATTGTGAGATGCTCCCATCAGTAGCCCAAAAGAAGGCATGCAGCACCATTCGAGATGTGAAGACTGTCCCACTCAGCTTCCACCTGCCATCTCAGGATGACCTGGGTCTATGAGACCCAGATTATGTCATATCTATGAGGAAAAAAATGTCCTGGGGACAGCATTAGTTAAGTATGTGTGTTTGGGCAAGTGAATAAAGCCTTACATCCCCAGGAGCTCAGATGAGAGCTTAGACAATTAGCTCTTCTCAAATCAGGTATTGTAACTCAAGCTGAAGCCCATCTTCTGGTAAAATGCTGCATTGAGAATCAAGATACTTTTTTGGCATGAAGATTGGCCAAATTAAAAATCATATTAAAACAGTGCATTCATTCACCTCTTTGTTCTATGTTTTTCTGGAATAAAAAATACTAAGAAAATTTAGTTCTTGAATTGGTCAATAACTGAAGATTGCATTAGGGTGGTTTGAAGACTAAATTATTTCAAAAGCAATGTGGGTTTGATCAACTTGTTTTTCAATTGAAGTATTAATTAGAAATTATAAATACTAACTTTTAATTAACCGTATATTAATGTATAATTATTTTCATTTACTGTGGCTTTCATAGACATACCCACGTTTGTGCATAAATGCCATTAAAATTTGTCAATATAAATTGATAGTTTTATCCTTTAACTCTCATGAATCAGGAAATAGTAAATGTGTCATGTATCAGTATTTCTTTTGTGTATGTGTTACAGTGCAACATTTATTTAAGAGCTGCTAAAAATTAACTCTACATATATTTGTATTACCTAAGGCATAATCTGCATTATTAAGCTTTATGACACAACAGCATAGAGTTGGGTTTGGTCAGCTGAAAACAAGGGACTTCAAGAAGATAATTCTCCCCATCTCAGGATATCCCTTCAAAAGGGATATGTTAGGACAAGTCTTCCCTTTCCTCTCCACTGAATGCAGAAGGAATACAAATGAACAGGCTGAATTAGATGGATGAACTCGGGTGTGATGAGTCACATTTCAAGTCAAGTATCCTATTTCTAACCGTTGTCTTGCTGATTATGAGGAAAAAGCAGAAAGTTCTGGAGAAACACCATCATAGGAAAAAACTGTAACTTCTGTGAGGTGAAGGTTCACCCCAAAGGTGACCTAAAAAGTCACTAACGAGGCTAAACTCTTTTGAAAATATTATAAAATAATTCCCACTTATGACTTTAGGTGTGCAGACTTTTGGGCTGTGTCTTATGACTCCAGATATACTAGACAGAACAGCCTGCAGACACTGCTCATTTTGGGAAATCGTCTGATTTTCAATTACACTTCAAATTGCCAGGGCCCTGAGGGCACCCACAGACCACCCTGTCTCTGTACAGCCTTCCTGGAGCTCCTTTCACTCACGGCCCAGGATCCCATTTCACCCCTCTCCAGGGCTCCTCCAGCCAGATGTTCTCCATGTTAGAAAAACTTGTTGCAAAAGGAGGTAGCAACATATTTTAGCAAAGGGTGATTTTTTTTTTTAATACTCATCTGTATTAAAAAAAAAAATAGAAATTTAGTCATTTTTCAACACTAAAATAGTTCAGAAATTAGCTGCTTTTCTGAAAAGTATTTTTGAAATTTCTGCATAATCAGAAAACTTAGAGATTTCAAAACCTGTAATTCTACCCCACCTGCAACAGTAATTATGACAAGCACTGGCTTACCAAGCTTTTCTTAATTATTTCAGTAAATGTTGTTTATTGTATTTATTAATAGAATCCTATTCACTGTCTCAAAACCTATGGAAAAGTTGACCACTCATTTTGAACTTGCTTCTGTCTCTTCCTATCAGAATAGTCACAGAAATTAATATTTTTACAGCAGTTTATTCTGTTCATGTAAAAGTGTCAATTATTTTTAACCTCTTAACTAAGAGAAGACACTTTATCTGTCACTGAACTTTTGAGTTTGACATCAATTAATGTTCTCCCATTAAAAAGGAGTTATTAGAGCAACATGAAGACTTACACAATCAATCTGTCAAAGTGATATTACTGCAAAACCTTCAAAAAGAAAACCTTTTTTTTCAAACAGGCACAATTTGTAGATGGTAGGTTTTAACTTCAGAATGAAAGCCCAGAGATCGCAAAGACCCTACTTTACTCCCATATATATGACAAATAAAAGCATTTTTAAAAGAAATATTACATTTAATAACAAAATGCAACAGATTATGTATACAAGAGAATAATGCAGTGTTTCTCATCACATTAGCCACTAAGCAAAATATCCATCTAGTGATAGGTCTAAAAATGAGACATAATCTAAACTACTTGTTGTCTCATAAACTTTATTTATGAAAATATAGAAAATTTTAGATTTTATTAATATACTAATGACATGCTGGCTGCAATAATCAATGGAAACAGCACATGGAAATATCGATATCAACAGCAATCCAAAGTCTTCCAAATTTAAACAAAAGAGACCACTGATTACAATGAGATCTCACTGAAGCAGAAAAAGCAGAGTATTTGACTGGTCTCTCAGTCACTGCAAATAGCCTCTACTATAAATAGTCTTCATCAAAATATTTTATTTAAGAAATACAAAACAATTCTTTTGTTGGGGTTTTTGGTTTTGGGTTTTTTAACTCTTTCTGGGTTTTGGCCTTTGCTGATTTGGAATGGCCTCAATTTTCTCTATTCTCTCCCTGGTTTGACTATTCATAGCTATATTGCCTACCTTCTTTCTTTTAACATTTCTTTTATCATTATCATTACAGACAAATCTCTGTCCTTGCTGAGAAAAGCCCACTTTTCAGCCTTAAAAAGCTCCTCGTTAGACTAGGAGAAGCAAAAATGTAATTCAGTATATTTCGAAGTGAATCCCCTTCAAGACACATTTAGTCTCAGTCACAATGAAATAAATCAGTAAACAAGGTTCCCATGAATAGCAGGGACAGCAATCAAATTAACTTTTTTCAAAGAGTCCAGCCTGCAGTTTGGTAAGGCAAATTTTCACAGAAATTTAACAAACCAAGCAACAGTGTTTCAATACAACTTCTGTGTTTGGTTTTTAAAAGGCAGGATTTAGGCAAAAGGCAACAATTTAGAACCTCCCCAGAAGGCCCTGCAGGAATAAAACAAAAAGGGTAAGATCAAGAGAAGCATGTCTAGGAGCCACTGTCTTTCTGACAGAGAAATTGGAACACAGATTTAAAAAAAAACTTAAGCATGTAAAAGTCACTAAATATAAACAGCTGTGAAACTGGTGCAAAAAGACAAAAAAACTTCCAGCAAATCCTGTCCCATGCACAAGTCTATGCACAGAAAACTTGTAATATTTAGAAGGATTACTATTAGCTCATATTTTTCTTTTTTACAGGTAGGCTATTTGCACTGGCCCAAATCACCATGTGGCCTGACAGCCTGAAGGATAGCAAACACAGCTCCCACACTTTGCAACCCCACAGCCAATCTCTATAGGGTTAACTACTTTTGGACCAGATACCACTCAACACCAAGTAACAAGACACCAACAGCCAAATTGTTTAGTTGCCTATGAGCATATCTTTTAACCTACAGGACAGTATTGCCTATAAGAGCCCAACAAAGATGTATTTCCCCCCACAAAGTCCCACAAAGGGAGAAAAAAGGGCTTTGTACGTCACTGAAGTGTTGCATCAAGCAGGGGAAATGGGTGAGTCCTAGAATAACAAATAACCATGGAAGGAAAACAACTTGTACCCCAATTACAGGCAAACCAAGACTACCTCATGCCCAAAAGAGAGTTCCAGGGAAAAAGAAAACCTAGGACTAGTTAAACCACAGCTAGGGGTGGATACAGCACAACAGTTGATGTGATTTCAGAAGTAATTTGCACGTTTTAGAAAACTGTAATTATAAAAGCATGGACTTCTTTTATTTTTTTTTCCCCCATTTCTTATCATGTTTTACCTCTGTAGTTTAAAATGTATCAGTAGCTTCCCACGTTTGTGGCAAATATCTCCTTTTCATAAATATTTTCTAAAAAAATTGACTAAGATTAAGATTCTGCATTATATTCCCCCCCCCTTACATTACATACAGCTACTACACAACACCCAGGTCAACTGGGCACGACATCTATTAAAAGCCTTTCCTTTTCCATGTGCTGGATATACTGAGATGGTAACAAAAAGAAATTCAACACAATTGTTAGCTCAAAGACACGGTGGAAGAAATCAGCAAAGACTCTTTTAGTCCTACTTCTCTTCTTGCCGGAAATATACTTCTAATCTTAGCAGCAAAACAAGGTGGCAATATCAGCCAGCATGACCATAAGAGTGGAGTCACTTAAGAGAGACTGTAGACACTCCTTTCTTCTCCCACAGACTTGCTTATGGTTCAGGTAAGGCACCATCAAATCTTTCACTGAAAGATCTGCAACGAAACATGAGTGCTAGACCACAGCAGCAGCAGAGACATGGATACAACAGTTCCTGACACATGGCCCACATTCTCGTTAGCACCGCTGACATTGATGAATTATCTTGGAGAATAATGCACTGACCTCTTTTAACTGCTTTCTGATTTAATAGGCTCCATTAAAAAAAAAAATTAAATCACAATCATGATAAGCCTAACAGCATAATGGTACATATGACCTTCAGTTTGTGCCTTTTAGCATTTAACAAAAGCATATTTACCTCGATGCAAAAGCAGAAAGCCTACAAATTAACTCCTGCTTTCTACTGTAGAAGTTTAATCAACTACAGAGGCTTTTTATTTTCACTTCAGAAGCCCCTAAAACTGGATAACACCTATTTGAATTATATCTTTTATCTAACCATGAAATTTCGTGCATTTAGACACATCACCACTCAGACTAGTTTCAGAGGATCTGGTGGAAATTAAATGCAGTGAAATGAAAAATGAGGTAATTTACTTGCCTTTTGAAAGCTTGCTAGAATGGTGAATATTCTCAGCTGTGATTTCTGCCCATATTAGTAGTGGTAAAATATGAATCCTCATGGCCAGACATGTGAGTAAAGGAAGAGTTTTTTATTTAAACTTCATCACATCTTAGTGAAAAATTGTTTTCTTTCGATTTTGCTAATAATCCATTTTTCCAGTTTTTACATGACTACTATTTAAACAGACACTGAAGAAGCACTACACTGCTCTTTGGGGCAGACATTCTGATTTTCAAACCCACCTTTCAGCATAAATCATATCTTCTATAAAATTCTGGACTTTTGAGATATTTCAAGAAATTTTTCACAAAAATATTATTCTGTTCATTTTAAAAATATTATCAAGGGAAAGTTTCACAAAGCACTTCCCAAACCTATTTATCTCACCCACGATATGTAGTAAAACTTCTTCTCTTTGCCCTTCTTCACAAATTATTAGAAAAAGAAGAACAAAAACATTTGAGCAGCCTAAACAGAAAAAAATCTCTACAAATAAATAATATCTTTCTTACTACAATATTCACTTATGTAATGGTGATCATAGCTCTGCAGCTTGAAAGAGGAATTTATTTCAGAAAACTTGTATATCCTCTTCACATGCTAAAAGTCAAGAAGCCAAGGCAAGAATGAACTTCTTCACAGATACAGTTTAGATCTCCATTTTAGAAAAGATCTTTTTATAATTCAGGACAACTCTAATAAAAAGCCAATAAATATGATCTCTTATGTATGTTAAAACACAAATGCACAGAGTGAGCTAACTGTGGGGAAGCTACAGGAATCATTCCACCCTGATGCACATCTGATCCAGTTCATGTATTCAATATTCACCTCTATGTAAAAAAATCATTAATTTTAACACAATGGCAGTAGACTAGATGGTCAAGATATGTATGGGTGAAGAAAAAGAAGCTGGGTGTTAAAGCAGGACAAAAAGCCTTGCTCCAAGAGCATGAGCAGTGTGAGCCTCTTAACGAGTTAACCAAGGGCCAGCTTCAATCTGAAAGAAGGCCTGGGTGCGCAATGGCCTCTCTCATCCTTCCTTCTCTGTCTTCACCTCTTCTCCTTCCACCCACCCAGTTCCTATAAGAAGGAATGTAGATAGGAATGCCAGATTGGAAATATAGCACATACCAACCCATTTATCCAGCTGGAAGTCTCAGGTTCAAGGACCTACGAGTGATGTGTTACCTCACATCTGCACCATGGACCTTTAAGGCACTTCTAGTAAAGTCAAGTTGTTTTGGTAGAACTCAAAAAAATTACAGTTTTATTCTTCTTTCTGGTTTTGCAGCTGGCCTAACATTTCAAAATATGAACCAGAGAAGTTCATAGAGTTTTCTATGAAACCAATATAACATTTTTGTTTGCTATAAGCAGAAATAAACCAAATTTCGTGATAGGACTGTTTTTGGTTTTTTCTCTATTTGCATAGAACCTGGTAATAAGTTCTGGCAACAGGAATACCACAAAGTATTGAAGAAGACAGAACATGAAAAAAGTAGTCATTAACTCTGCTGGAACTTAAAGAAAGCCTATACATATTTATAAATTGGTAATATGGGACAAAACTTAGCTAAGCAAATGAATTTATTGTTTTATTATTAAAAATGTGATAACATTTCTTCAAAATATTTTAGATTAGTGTCTGTTACAAGGAGCCAAAATACACTGTTGTTATGTCCTTACCTTTTCTACTCTCAGAAAAAAGAAAGGACTAGTATTTTCAAGATGAACTGTATGAAGGCTGTCCCTTCATGTTCCCAGAATGCCTCAGCACAGCTCCCAGTTTCTTTAATACAACTGTTCTCTTCCTACTCTCTAGCTTCCCCTTGCGATCGGTCCTGATTATGAAGTAAAATTAGAAAATGGTGATTGGAATAGACAAGAAAGGGGTTCATCTTGCCAAACTTTATCTGCGTAGGAGTTCCAGGCTCCCTCTGTACTCAATATCACTATAAGCATGTCCACAGAGAAAAATCTGTCCTGTGTATTTTAAATACAAAGCTTGGAATATAATGCTCTCCAGGTGTGCTTAGGCAAATTTGTTTAGTGGAGATTAACACTGTAAAATACTATAGATTAATATAAAGTCTTGAAAGATCACTCCTATCACAACAAGTTGTATCAGCTTAATGACATATCTGGTATGGATTAACTGGGGGAGATTTTTATGACTTTTCTTCCACAAAGGAAGATATAATCCAAGACATCTTGAAATCTTTTGCATAATATAGTTCCTATAGGAGTAGCACTGCACAAACACAGCAGAAAATCTGGTTTCTGACAGTGCCAAAAATATCTAGAAATCATTACCCTTAAAATCATTTTCATTCCAAGCGCTGTTGGGAAGTTACTAGGTGTTGATGCAGTTGATAGGCTGTACTTTGAAAAGGTGACCAAGAATGGGTTACGGTCCATGTTAGGAAAATATACATATATGTATGTTACCTTTACCACTCTCCATGCCGTTCACTGATTTGTTTAAAGTGTTAAATTGCTTTATACAGTTTGTGACTTACAACTTCATGGCATACAATTTCTAACAGCGTACTCTATAGACCTGATCACTCCTGTAACCTGTATATGTAGTTAGGAGCACTAGGGTCATCATAAATTCCCAAGAGACTAATTCTTCCATTCATACTGGATGCAACTATGCTTTTCAGAATAAACCAGGATCACTATCCTGCATTTCGGTTTAACAGGAAAACTTAAATTCTTATCTGGTTTCAGTGTAAACCAAAACAGTTTTTCTTTCTATACTTTATTTTCATGTGTCTATTTCTTTTCCTTACTTAATTTAGTGATATGTAATGTCAGCAGACTAAAAATATCTGCAAGAATTGGATGGATAATTTTATGCATATAATATATACATATATAATTGCTTGGGAAGTAAAAAGGTGTACCAGTAAATACAGCAGAAATGTGAGTAGTTGACATCCATGTAGCATTTAGGGAAGACCTTTTAGAATTACATTAATTACTTACTTGTATGACAAAACAACATTCTTTAGAACTTGTCCTGTAATACTCCTGAGCTTAACCTTTCAAATTTATGAATTTCTGAGTATCTCAAAGATTCTAAGTTCCAAAGAACCACTGATTTGCAAAAAATACCCCAGCCTTCTTCACAGATCATCACTGTTCCATTTATTGCAGACTTTCCCCCAGTTTACACCTTTCTGAAACCCACACAAGCAAAGTTCAATACACAGGTTTTGGGGAATTAGTATATATGCAAAATCATTCCAGATTTTGGAATGCCAGGTGTGGCTTTGGCTTTTCTCTTTATTTTTTCATAACCATTTTATCAGGAGATAATCTGAATTTCCTATCTAATATTTTGTATTCGTATGAGTCTAGAAACAGTACCTTTCTGCTAGCGAAAAGGAAAGATACAATGAAGTCCAAAAAGGCAATTCAGAAATTATATATGAGATGTTCTAAATGGCATGCAACACTTCAGAATTTAAAATAAGAATATTTTTTAGCATCATAAAAATTTATCTGATTCTTAGACTGATATGGTTTGTGTTTACTCTTCAGCTTGCTACCTTTCTTTTCCCCCTCTAAAAATGGAATCTTTCTATCTGATTGTAATTCCATAGTCAAGTATCTTGATGAAACAGTGTTACAGTTATTTTATTCACTTGAGGTACTAGCATTCATTCTTGACTGTTACAGAGCCATACTCAAAATTTATGTCAATAAAAATTTAATTCAATTTCTTTGTGTGTTTCATAGACACATATGTGCATGCACTATACAATTTATAATCACTTTTAAAATTTAAACCAATCTGAAAATCTACAGTATGAAAGACTCAAAACTGAGGATTTTATGAGCCATTCAATTATTAATGTTTTGAATGAGAAGGATTCTACAAATTTAACATTGTACTTTTATATATATATATATCCCTTAAGCTGTATAAATTTGTTGTATATATCACATTTTACTGTTATTGTTTCTTTGCTCAATCCTCACCTAATTAACTGGTGTCAATGTTTTGTAGTCAGATCTATTTTTTGAAAATTATTTGAGCTATATTTAGGATTTGAGTTTATTTAATTTTAAATGAGACCAACACAGAGGATCAAGTGAGAAGATTTACACATAAACTGAATCAAAATTCCCATTTAAATAGAGACACTTGCAAACAGTTTTTTTCTTATATTGGCACCGTTTTGGATACTAATATTGGATATCACCAAACCAAAACAGTTGTGCAAAGCTGAACTGGAATTATGATAGACTAGACTGTAATCTCACATTGGTTGAAATGGTGGAAGGTAATTCCACTATCCTGCAGGATTTGGATAAATAGAAGCATTGGAAAAACCTGAGCTTTTTAAACTTTGACAAGGACAAATACCAAGCCCTGCCCAGGGGGAAGAAGAGCTTCTGCAACAACACCTAGGGACAGAGCAACCAGGGAGAAGCTCAGCAAGGAAGGTTCTGGAGTGGTGATCTTCGTGTGAGCCTGTGGGAAGCCCAGCTCCAAAGGCAACCAACAGCCTCTGTGGGAAAGGGGAATGGGCCTTAGATCTATGGAGCTGATTGTTTCCTTCTCTGTAGCAGTTGTTAAGACTCCATGCAGACACTGCTCGGTTTGGTCCTCCCACACAGGAAAGACACAGACCAGGTGGAGTTCCCTCCCAGACAGTGAGCAGCAGCATTTGCTCCTTGAGGAGAGCCTGGGGAAGCAGGGCTGGGTCAGGCCACAGCAGAGGTAGCAGCTGGGGCACTGGCAGCATGCCCAGCACCTGCAGGGTGGGACTGTGAGGCTGGAGCTGTGCTCCTCACAGTGCTGTGTGGCAGGACGGGCAGAGAAAACTGACACAAGCTGAAACGAGAGAAGCGAAACATTTTCCCCACAGAGGCAGGCAGGCAGGGCAGCAGGGTGCCCTAAGAGGCTCTGCTGTTTCTATGCAGCCTGTAGCTGACTCTGCTTTGAGCCCAAGACTGCATAAAAGACCTCCTAAGGTCTCCCATCTTTCTCTGTTTTTTTCATGATCCTATCATTAAATACTACTTCCATGACCTTGACCATAATACTAAAGTTACACATGTCTGAAGGATTGCTGCTTCCTATGGAGCCCAATGAAACACTGGATCATTGCAATTGTATCTTAAAAGTCCTTTTCCAAAGTCTTACAGGATGAAACACACACATTTCATAGAATATAAAGGCTAAAACCATACTAAAATTTTAATACCTGAATCACATAGCCTTATTTTAAGATGAGTGAGATGACAAGTATTTAAATCTCATCTTTCTTTACTGGAAACTAATTTGCTAATCCAAAAGACTTCACAGCAATAAGAGATGAAAAAAAGTAATACTTGTATGTCCACAGGCCAAACAATTCAAAATTATTAGTTCTACTTAGAAGACATAGGAACATTTTAAGCCCCATGAAAACTTCACGGTACAGATAAATCGTGTTTCAAACTGGAAAAGGAAATATCTCTACTCAAAAGCTCAAAATACTACTTTCCTCCCTTTTTTTCTAGAAATAAAAAAGATAAATCCATATTCATTACATTTGCACTTACACTGTTTGCAGACCTTATACAAAATCCGAAGAAACATTAAAAAACCAAACCACCCATAACTCAGGAAATATTCTTAAAATGGTGTGCACCGCTGTTGCAGGAATACTTACTTCCACAGGGTTTGATGCAAGCTATGCAAGTACTTAAAATAAGCAGCATTTACTTTATTCAACTGCCAAGATGTCTATATGATGTTTGTCAGAGAGCAGTCATTAGATCAACACCGGCACCTTGAAATATTGCAATGATTGTTGTCAGATTGCTCAAAGAAAACTGGTGTTTTTCTTAACAAAACCAGCTTAGAACCTGATCATTTAAGATGAATACATGCTGAACTACCTTTCTGCTGAGTTGAGTGATCAGCTGGATGTTGTCTATAGTTTTGCCCTTTCTATTATAACACTGAATAGGATGTTAAAATCTCAATTACATTTGTTAAACTCAGTTCCCTAGGTCTGATAATTAGAGATTTTCATATGCAATTGCATTTGAAATTTTTTTATTAAAATGAGCTATTAAAAAACCCTTCTAATATTTTTCTCCCACATGTAAAGAAATCAAGATAAATGTAAAAATAAGGTTTAGTAAACCTATTTTAAGGATAGAAATTTTATTAACGAAAAGTTGTGAGAAGCTCAAACTTGACCATATATTAATGCATGTTTGTTGAGAGTGCTTTACTCAAGTTCTGCATTTGCACTTACTTGAACAGAAGAAATGTGTTATCATGTCAATTATCAACATTTAACCCATGACCACTTACTCCTTTTTGATCAGAAGAGAAGTGGGAAATGAGATTGAGATAATTCTTGCATCATAATCATTAAACCTTTATTCAGCAGTTCATTGAATCTTCTTTAGGTACTTTGAACATCCCCAAATTCTATCTTCTGGAGCTGCACAGTTGATCAGAAAGTCCACAGGTGAATTGAGCTTGGGTGTTTGGATACCACATTGCTCAACCAAAGTCTCCATCACCAAAACTCATACCCAAAATGCAGGGTAGGTTTTATTCTGATCAGAATCAGCTTTAAAAGACCAACAGCATATTTGTGGCATAGGGTGCTGTTAATAGCAAGAAGATAGGAGAAAAAGACACTAAATTATCAGGAATGAAAAGGACTACAGCTGTCTAACACATAATCCAGCAGAGACATTTATATGGCTTTGCCGGGTCCAATGTTATTTAAAAGCGTTATTTTCAATAAGTTGTGTAAATAGAATACACAGGAGGTAGCAAAGAACATCACGTTTGTCCTCCCACGTACATGAATGACAGTTCTCACGGGAAGTACTGTTTCACAGTCTTTGCATCTGAGTGCTCTCAAACACAGATAAATAGGATATCCTACTGAAAATATTTTTGCTGTGAATACCTCACAAAACAACTCCTGTGATAAAAGCAAATTTTTCCCTAAGCTATTATCAGAAACTAGTATTTTTGACACTTCTAAATTATTCTTAGTTCCAGAGAAGACAGAGAAATTAAATTCAGCTCTGCAGATGGCATATGAAGGGAGGGCAATGACAGAAAAAAATGCAAAACCTGAAAATATACACAATGCCTTCAGGATCATATCCAGCTATTCTTACCACTGTAATCTGCATTAGGTTCTTAGGCTCACAACCTGTTCCTCTAGGCAGACTGATTTCCCCATGTATTAATTCATTTCTCCCACAATCTTATCCCATTACATAGAGTTATCCAATCCATTCTTCCCATAACCAGTATTATGATATAGGCACAGTCAGCCAAAATTTGCTTGAAATAAAATTGGAGTCTTTCCCATAATACTCACTTTATATTTTTGTCAAATGGGTTCATCATTTATCTGTGATTCTTTTTTTTCTATTCACATCACACATCACGGACACAGAGGGATGATTGGTATTGAATTACATAGGATGAAGGGACATAAGTTACTTTATGTTTGTAATACTATGTATCTTTATAAGGTTATAAATGACTTTCTTACAGAGGAAATTAAAGTCAAGTTGTAAATTGTATTAGTAAGTAGAAAAAGATAATTAAAGCCCCTACAGCAATGAGAACTTATGTTATAGAGCTGGAATCAAATTTTTCATTGGTAACAAAAAGATTTCTGTGCATCATTTTTGTGCTCCACAGAGTGGTCTGACCTAGGAGAATGCTATATTGCAACAAACAAACTCAGAGTTATGTCGGTAAAAAATAAAAAACTGTCATGAAATGAAGCATCTAGATTAAAAGACACATCTGAAATGTTATTTCTTTTATCTTATTCCTTGAGAAAAACAAAGCTCTGTTGATTATTTTACAGTGTGAATTGGTACAAAATCATTATGTTAACCTCTAGAATTCATCCAGGCAACAAGACTATAATGTCTTAATCCGACCACTTGCCACGACAAAAGGTACTGTCCTACATTTGGGGTTTTCCTTTATGTTAAGCTCTTTTCTGTGTTTAATCTTTCTTTGATAACTAGACTAAAATCATAATAAGAATATTATCTTTCCCTACCTTCTGCTTACTCATAAATGGAGTCTCTGATCAATTACTTCATATTATTAACATATCTGGTGTTTTATACAGGGTCAAGACTATGAAAATAGTTGCACTTCTGTCTAGAGGCATAATGATCACTTGTTTGCTCTGATGTTTGCTTTTTCTAATGTTTACTCTTGACCACGTACAGCAAATATCCCACTGCTCTCTATCTCCTTTTCCAAGTCCCACAAACTCACAATTCCTTCTATTTCTACTACTTAAATACCTGTCTTTGTGTTCACAGTGTAGGAAAAGTATAAGAATTTGAGGGGAGAACAGATATAATCACACTCATGTAAGTAACATGCAAACTAAGAGAGACTTGGATTTAACACTGAATAGCAAATTGAAAATGAATTTGATATTGCCTAGATTAACAAAGAAAAGGCAAATATCTCCACATTCTTTATTAAATCTTTTTAAAATATGAAAAAAATAAGAGCACTGTACCTGGGATATCATGTTCAGCTCTGCCTTCTAAATTACCAGAAGGATAAGGAAACATTAGGGTATATCTAACTTTTTTTTTCAGGAGGAAAGATTAGAACACATTAATACAGTTTGATGAGGAAATTATGCTCTTTTTCTGTCTTTTTCAAGATAAAAAAGAAAAAGAGCATAATTTGTCTGTACTGATCTGGGTAAGATACTTGGTGACACTTGCCAGCACATTCACAGCCAGGCACGCATGGATGTGACCTGGTATCTCCTCAACCAGCAGTGTACTCAGAACATCAGGCTGCTTTAAGGTGCTTCAACTCAGAGAGGGAGCCCTATTCCTTTCTCCATTCTTTCTCAATATAATCTTTCCCACCTAAATGTTATCCTACTGGAGCCACCTCACAGGCACAGCACTGCCAGCACTTGGGCCTGAGTTGCTTGGATGGTGAGAATGGTACACCAGACCTGTCTTCCCCTTGCATCTACGTGTGGAGGACTAGGTTCTTGAGGTAGTAGGACTCTTGATCCAGGGCAAGAAGGAATTAGTTGTTGTTCTGAAGGGGAGGTTTCCCCAGAAGACTAGAGAGATTTGCGAAAGGCTATAGCATTCATGATCATAGAGTCATGCACTTCCCCAGCACAGGCTTTCTTCTGCTGAAGGCACTCCAGCAAGCAGCGCATGAAGTTGGTAAAATCACAGCATTCTAGGCAAGTCATCTTGCCTCTGCTACCTTCTTAAAAAGAGAAGAGGAACTTTGAACCGCTCCAAGTGCCACTGCACAAAGACACACAGAGGAAAGGTCATGAGCCCATCAGCCCTTGTACAGAGCAAGGAACCTGCTTCTTGCCTTTTTCTTTCCCTGCAGAGTCATCATGGTGCCTCTTGCCAAGAGTAACCCACAGTTACCGTAGAATCTCCCCCCTGTTATATCAAGGTGTATAAGACATGCTTCTCGACCCTGTCCATATTTCCTCTTACAGACCACCAAGTCAAAACACGGCTTCCAAAAAAGCTGCTTCTAGCAAAGGCCCCCCCATGAACACGTTTGCATAACTTGGCCTAACACGCAGCAAGGAAGGATGTGTATTGGAAGTAGTGTACTCTGCTGTATGACCCCAGGCACCATCTGTGACATGGCATGGGTATCCTGTACAGAGATGCTTAGGAGGATAGAACTCTACCACCTCAGGCTGAAATAAAGACATCTTAACAAAAGTCAGCCAGCAGAGGGTCATCGTCTCCCCACACACGGTATCCGTGATTTTTCTCTGGTGACTCACGAGGATTTGCAAGATGAGAGAGTAACAATTCGTGTCTCTGCTGGGAGAAGCACTGCAGAGGACCCACAACGGGGATGTGAAACCTATTGTGTCATCCTGGGCAAACAGGGAAGAAATGCAGAACATTCACTTTATGTTTTGAGCCAACCTTCATAAATAAAAGTAAGCAAAATCAGAATCCTCAACAGATGTATGTAATACCTCTTGATGCCAGGAGAAGCCTCAAAATATATTGAATTTGTGAACATTTGACTGAAACAAATATTTTCCTAACACAAATTGTGAAGAAGCTCAGGATCTGCCCACTCAGTGATTAAAAGACAGTCAGCGAAAGTGGGCTTGTATATTCCTTCTGCTAATTAATATCCATCGTTATCTTTCTGAGACCACTGTAGGTTCAGTTCTCACATCTTTGTTCACAGTGACTGCAGCTTTTCCCAGTAATCACTTCCACTAAAAGCATACGTATAGAAGGCAATTGCAGAGCATCTGTGTACTGTCATCAGTCTTACCAAAGAATACATTCCAGTAAACACTGCTGAAGAGGCTAGCCAGGCTTTACATCTTTGTTTCTTCAGTCTTAAAGCTTCTTCATATAGAAGCTTTAAGAACATTTCATTACAAAATCTACATAGAGGACTATTAATGCTACATACAAGTTAAATCTCCAAATGACAAGGTGAAAATCTGTGAAAAATGAACAGAGCAAACCACAAGTCCATTATTGCTGTATCATCTCTTTTGTACAAGGGTTTCACTTCCAGGAAGTCTGTTAGCTATCACTATGTACTGCGCTCAAAGGTCCTGACAACCAAGACTTTGATTTAATACTCATCTGTCTTTCTAAAATATATCAGAAGACTATGGGTGAAGAGCTAAACTGTGCTACGAGTAGCACATGCTCAGAGCTTGAATTTTAGCAACAGCACATTGGACCACCTTTCTTTTTAGGGTTATCATTAGCTTGGCTCCAGAAAATCCTGTATAATTAATCATATTAATAAACCAGTTTGAGGGCTTTGAGGTAAACAACATAGAAGAAACTTGATAGAGCTGAAAAACTAAAAGAAACAACGTAAAGAGAAAAAATAAATTTGTGTGAGCTTAACAGTATCCTTTGCCCTAAATATGCAGAAAAAAGAAGCGAAGAATTAGGTTTTAGCTAAAGCAACTACACTTTAAACTTGTACTTTGTGTTTAGTTCTCTGTTTGCCAGTTTCCTCTTACACCCTTCAATCAGAGTCTCAAAAACTGGACGTATTTGGAAAAATATTAAACTGTTGTATGCATGAAGTACACCTTGCCCCTTAAAAACCTGCTGGTATATGGCCTGCAATGAAAATTCCACTACTAAAAAACAGCTATTCATTATTAATTTAAAAATTATTAAGCAACAACTTGAGTTATTACTGACTGCTCATCGCACTTTCATTCATAGTTGCTAAGCAGCTGGACAAAATAAAGAATTGCTGTTTAGGTAAGTAGTTTGCTCATGGGATCATGGAGTAACAATCGACTCAGTCTAAATTAGGGCATTCCAGTTTTTCCTGATGATAGAATATCCATGAAAATGTGCAGATGAGAAACTAGGTTTAAACTGCATTTAACACTAAAGCAACAATTTACAATTTCTACAAAGCTGAAGATTGAGGGTGATCAAAGCAGGAGTTTCTGAGGCTTTGTTTCTCCTGGAGTTCCACTGTGCTCCCACCAGCTTCATGCATTCTATCAACATTATACAAAAATAAAGTGATCTACCCTGCGCCTGCATTTTAGTTGCCAAAACCAAATTAGTAACACATGTCTATTTTATAAACCCACTCTCTAGATTTTACTCTTTAGAAGATTCATTGTTTGCCTAGAGAAAATAAAAAATCAGATTTAATGTGAGAAGTTTAAAATGGTACCTGAAGAACTCCATGAAAGAGAAGCCATAACCATGCTGTTCAGCAATTCCAGCACAAACAACGTTTGCAGATGCTCCAATCAATGTTCCATTACCTGCAGTACAGAAAACAAAGACCAGTTTATAGTTGTGCTCTCTTTCTTACTCTTCCTCTGTTCATTCTGTGTTAAAGTCCTAAGATGTACTTGTTACAAATGAAAAATCAATTTCTGTTGTATAGGCTTGGAAAGAAACTTACAGTCAATATCTCCACATCCTATGAATAACTTCATGCTTTTAAATATAAGCTGGTATTATTTTCTGATTCTACATATGCCAGAAAAATAAGGAAGGAACATAGCACCAGTAACAGTTGTTAAAATAACACCAGAGACCTGCACTCAGATAAACTTGTTGATTTTTAGTTCTACATATCTAGAAAGCACCATCAGATGAGGTGAAAAGATGAGATAGTTTGAGGATGCTAAGAGAAACAGATGCCTTTTTCCCCTTACGCCAACTTGACACAGACAATGCAGTGTTTTCTTTATAGATAAACTAATTAATTTGTAATATTTGTTTGGGGGTTTTTTTAAATAGAAATTTAAAACATAGTAAATGTGACAATGGAGGGGAATTGATGTTTCACATCTCTCTCCTAAGGCAAAAGGATCACAGACTTTGTTTACCTAATCACCATGGTTCTTCAATACATAAGGGAACATAATTTCATTCAGTGAACTTCACCAAATTACCTTATAAAAGCCCCCATATGAGAAGAACACACCAAAGAAAAATAATTTGCCACCTTTATAATGTGCATCTATCCTCACTTCTTCCAAGCCTTTCCAGAAATTAATTTATTCCTTCATTTTCTCTAAACTATTAACAATCTGGCAATGTATAGAAGTCAGGTATTCAGAGCTCAGAAAGACCGACCCATTTTCTCTATCTTTCCCATGAGTCATACCTCAGACTTCTACATGCTGCATGCTTGACTTCCACAAAGCAGATGGCTTCTGCAAATGTTTCTGATCTAAGGCACGACTCAGGAAGTGACAGTGACTCCTACATGCTGTTCTTTAATTGAAGTTTTGAACAAAGGAAGTAACAATCTAAGAGAATTTTTTTTATACTTTGGCAAGTCATCTCTTTTGCCATATACTACTACATTAACAATCCATTATTCTAAGCACTAGTCTTCCTTTCGTCGCATTGGCATGTAGTTACTCTTCTTAATTTGATTCTGTTAAAAATTTTAGCTCCATGGAAACTCTTCTGGTCTGACTTTGAGAGAAACAGATCTGAAGGTAATTAATGTTCCAGTTAATTGTTTTGATTTAGCTCATGTTTTGGGTCACCCAGAGATCAGTTTATCAAAAAGTATCTGAGAATAAAGGCAGACGAAAGTATTCACACATGGTACAGTTGTAGCCTTCTGCACCTGAAAGTGCACACAAAATAAGCAAGTCTAAAAAATTCAAATAAAATGAAGGCCGTAATTCAGATGGTTTTGACTGGTCATTCTAATGACAGAGCAACAACTTTGAGAAAAAAATTAAACCCCTAAAGTCACTCACGACTTTTTTATTGTTATTTTTAGTTGATTTCATGAAAGCCAAAGCTTTCCAATAAAAAGCCCTGGTATGGCTAAGATTTTTCCAATTGAGTCCAAAGAAAATGCATGACTCTTATTTACTACAGGATGGTCAATTATTATCAACACACATTAGGCAGCAAACTGAGATTTTCACCCTGGAGTAGAGATTTGAACAAAGGTATCTCTTGTCTCAGGTGAGTGGCCTAAGCAACACCTATTAAAAACAGTAGACTGGTTTTATTTGCTCATCAGCAGCCTCAAACATTTCTTGAGCAGATGTCACTATGGAATAAGGAAGACGCAGAAATCTTGGAGATTTCTTGAGATAAGAAAAGCATTCCGCTCCCACTCCCTCTAGTCCCAAATAGACATTTTATTTCCTATATTTAATTCTCCCTCTACGGGCTTTTTTTTATTCCCTTTTTTTCTGTTCTCCTAGGAGCTATGCTAGGTGACCTGCTTCTGACTTGCTCTGCTTTTAAGGATTTGACATTGCAAGAGACCTGGAGCTCAGGGCAGTGGTCCTGCCTGTCTATGAGGAGTTCTGCTGATGTTGGTGAAACTGCACATCAATGCAAGGGTGTATCCTTATTTATCATAAAACTATTGTCATCATTCTTGTGAGACACCAAGAATTATTTGTAACCTCGGCTTCTTATCATACACAGAAAATCCCCCACATCCCCACATATGCTTCAGGTGTGGAGAAAAAAGGATGACTAACCTCACTAGAGGAACAGAAACCTTTAAAAAATAGTGTCTAGCACTGGTCATTAGGAACATCACAGCTCACTACCCTTGCCCTCTCTTTGCCTCAAAGTAAATCTTAATTACTTTAATGCACATTTAAAAATACAAAACTGAACTTGGAACAACAGCATTCCTGGTAGGTACTGCCATGAGAAAGCCAAGACCCAAGGCGTGTGGCTTAACGTGAAAACAGAACAAGTGAATCCAACTGATATTATTAGAGGAGTCAGGAAGGAACACTTTAGGAATTCACGGTTCCAAACTAATCACTAGTCTGCAGCATCCAAACATTTCATAAGAGATTTCTTCTGTATGTGTAACACAACCAGTCAACACTCTCAGAATAATGTTACTGCAGGCAAGGAATATAACTCTGGTTTCAAATTAAAGAAATGAGACTGAAACTGTGCTTGTCCCATGGCTCTGACTAGATACAGTCGAGATCTCCAAACAGCAGGAGCTCTCCTATACTGTATATGGGCTATAGTAATGCCTTCACATAATGAAGTATTATGGAAAGAGTTTCTGCTTCAGCAGTGAATTGATTTCCCCAAGTAGATTTCAGTTGAGAAGAAATCGTCACCTTAAATGTTATCTGAGAGGAGCAGCATTTCTCTTTCATTTGTTTGGAGCGTGTGTGCAGTTTAATTAGGCACTGGCTCAGCAGGCTTCAAACAACTGCACTCAAATTAACAACAGAGGCAAACTTTGTTTCACCTCCCAGGAACGTCTGTCTCCACAGCACAGGTTTAACTCAGTAGTGATACAGCACCATTGTGACCTCTGAATCATGGAAAACTCAAGACTAGGCTAATGTACATGGAAACCTATATATTAAATTCATTTTGATTGATGCAAATTAAGAATAAGCATTTTTTAGGACTTCACCCAGTCTTGACTTCATCTTCACATCATCTGCAATCTTAAGAACAATTCATCTTAAAAAGACTTTTGCTCGCTTCTTTGTATGCTCAAAACAAAGTAACACGTGTCAACTGTATCAAACAACAACATTGCAATAACCAATCTGTTTTGATGATACCTATTGTAACTTTGTTGATGACTCCTACTTACCCTTTATCAAAGGCAGATGATTACTGAGAAACTGAATTCACTACAATGAATTAAATATTTCTAATATCAATAGTATGTGATATCTACGAAACAATACATTTTATTCTGAATATCTGTTTTTCCTTTTATTCTGAACAGACTACATGCACTGTTGTTAATATTAACTGTGCTTAATAGTTCATAAGAATGAAATCAAGAGAGACCTTTTCCTTAATGAAAAAAATAATTCTATTTAGCTGTCTATGCTACACAGAAGAAAACTACAGAGTAATCCTCACAGATTACAATCATTTTTCCATGGAGCTGCCCTAGTTTTGCACAATCATTTCAGAAGCAAAGTAGAAGGTCTTCTACTGCTTCTGTCTTGAAAAGGTGATATAGAAGTTTCTTTCTGATATTTCTCAAGGCAAATAACTTTGAATGTCTTGAGGGAATGTGAAATCAACTTCAAGTGTAAGACAGTACTCAAGAGTTTTAGTTAAGAATAAATCTATCAAGAAACGTCAAAGCCCCACACATCAAAACATGTTTTTGCATCCCCAGCTAACTGAAAGCTACAAGCAGGAAGATGACAAGGTTTGCTAAGCCTGATTTGATACCTGCACTATCCACCAACCAGCCGTGTGCTTCCATTTGTAGCTGCTTCTCAACCCGGTGTTCAGCTATTGCCCTTTGCTGCATGGCTCCTTCAGAGACTGACAAATCTGAGCCCAGACCCCGCACACCACACACAATGCACTTCTCTCGGGCCCAGACAGCGTCTTTCTCAGTAAACAATTTGCCCAAGTCACTACAACCTACAATGCACTGAAAATCAATGCTGGGAGAACTGATTAGGCTTACTGAAAGGAGGGGCTGGGAAAATGGATTAGAATGAGAGCACGGAAAGTGAGAGCGTTTGAATGAATAACGTGCGTCCTCTCACTTTAAGCCTCATCCTCAGCTGTTGATTTTCACTTGTCAGCAGCACATCTATTATATCTAAATTCTGTTAGTTCTCTGGAGTGCCTTTGGTATTGCCCCCTCAAGAGCAAGCCTAACCCTTGTGTTTGCTGCATTAATATGTTTGCCTTGAGAATCACCTCAAAGTGCCTGGCAGGATTAGTGTTTATTACTCAAAGCACTGAGAAATCAAAGGGAAGGGATTATCACTAATAAAGCTGTTTGGCCTAGCATGAGCAGCCTTCATAAACAGTAACTTCCTTGAATATAAAGGAGATAATACCTTAGGTAATAGCAGACTGGATGGCTTACAAAAAAGTTTGTTTTGCTGTGGGAGTTACAGACCATTTCCCTTCCACATGCTCCGATGGTGGAGAACAAGCTATAACACCTGTGCTTGACCAAGAGACCTTCTGCATTTTCTCTCCCCTGTATCTTCAGTCAGCTAATGCAGAAGTGAAAAGACTACCCTATTTTCATGCTAACACAAGCCCCAAGAACAGCTTTTCCCTGGCCTTTAACAAACATCTGTGACAGGCCCAGGGATTCTCTTTTTGAAACAAGTTTTCTGCAGAGTCATGAATAATTTTAGGGTGAGGATTCTCAGCCCTGCTTTTTGCTGTAATGAAACTATTATATTACAGTATCAAGTAAAACTTACTGAAGGAAGCCAGCTCCTTGCTTCCAATCCATTTTTAAAGGAAACTCCTGTGCAGTCTCTCGTATAATTTACATTGTTAAATAAAGGTAGACTGATGTGCCTGGCTTCTTTTCCATAAAATATTTAATTTCTCTACTTAAAACACAAGCTGAGCAAATGTAACAAATCTGTCTGCCAACGTGAACACTGACCAGTTCTGGTTTTGATCAGCCTTATGGAAGACAGTCTCCATAGCTTTCAAAAATTTATAGTTTCACACAAAAGTAATACAGATTTACCTCCATTTAATGCCCCCCTCCATCTATAATAATCTGTTAAATGTCCACAGGTCTTGGATATCTTCTAATAACCAGTAAGACTCAAATATCTTAATATTTTACATGTGTAAAAATTAATATTTTACATGTGCCAGATAATCAAACTTTACAGTCAATGAAGAACAGAATCAAGGCCAATTGAACTGTTAGCAGTCCTTAAAAGGAACATCAAGTCATAGGCATGCATGAACTCATTTAAAATTGTTATTTGTGATAAAATGCAGTCTTTTGATACCAACATTTTTTATTTTACTGATTTGGGAGCATTTTGCATGGTATGTTTCCATATAAATGCATAAGCATAGACATTATAGGGAAAAAAAATGAAAGAGCATGAACAACAGTTTTGAGTTCACTTATCAAAAAAGTTCATTTAACTGCATTTAACCCAATGCTTTTAATCAGATGAAATTCACCACTTTTTCTCACCACTGCAACACCACCAGCAGGACAGTTGTATAAGCATTGCAGTAGTTGATACTCATTGTTTCCTTCTTGCTATGAGAGCATAAGTTGAAATTTAATTTTCCTACCAGAAGTGTGAAATAAATAAGGTAAGATGCTGAACATCTGACACTTGTTACTTTAATGACATAAAGAAACCCATAAACTTCTATCAAATCCAGACATCTGTAAAAGACACATAAAATCCGAGGTGACCACTAAAGCCACTTCTCTCCTTGAAGTCAACCTACTCAGTACAAGTGTAAAATAAACTATTACAATGATGGATAATGCCAACAGTCTGACATGCCATTCCCCTATGCCCTGAGACACATATTCAAGTAGGTTTCATTTAATGCTTTTAATATTGAACATATTTCATATTTTTAATGCTGCACATATTTCATCTCTGATTTTAGATTCACAGACTAAAACTATGTCAACTCAGTTTCACAGCTTTGTCACATGTTAATGGGGACCAAATATTGAAAAACTGTTTCATATATAGAAAACTGGCATAAGAGTACATTATTCAACTTCATCGTAATATACTTTGAAGCTAACTGTGCTAAAGGGATTTATTAACGCCCATATAAATAATACCTAGAGCATGATTTTAACTTTCCTTAGTGCCATACAGAGTGTATGATTTGTCAATATATATCAGTACGAATATTGCAAACCAAGATTTTTTCTTCCTTAAGGTGCAGAAGAGGGTGTATTGCCTGGAAAGCGTCTGCAGAGGAAGGAAAATAGATAATCCAGTATTATATTCTGCACTTAAATGTTTTGAATCTTGCTGTAGCTTCCCTGCCTTGTTCCGTCTGATAGTCCAGGTGCTACATTCTAACTGAATATAACTCTTCTGCTGACAGCTGTTCAGGAGTCTGTATTCTCATACTGCAGCAACTCACCAATACAACATAATCAGTTTGCCTATTCCATATAATTCTGAAAAGAGAAGTGGCTAAATCTTCTGGAAAAGAACATTCTGTCATTTACAATAAAGAAATGCACAAAACAAGTAAAGAAAATTAAACACATCTCCACACATACTTTGTAGGGGCCTCCAATGCCTTCTCTGATCATTATCCTATCTCTAATTTGCAGAACTTCATAGCTTGCAGTTGTTTTACACAGATTGGAGACCATTGAGAGATACATTTCAAAGTTATCAATACTGTTAGCATTATCATCAAGTGATTTTGGTGTTTGGTATAAATTTATTTTCTAAATCAATACTACTTATTATACACACCTCTCTTATTTCCATTTTTTAATCTAAGACTTACCATCCAAACTATAAATCCTCATCAGCAGCTGAAACAGCATCCTTTACCCCATATACTTCATATTTCACCCTTAATGACATACAAACATCTATATATGCATGTCTGCCAAGGTAACTCTTTGGAAGCTTAGAAAAATGTCCTTGCTGAGAACAATATACTAGTTCCAATAGGGGAGTTATTTTCCATATTAACTCAGTGTCTTAAAACCAAACTGATCTCTGATATTGCCTTCAGACAATACAGACAAAGATATGTCTGTCAAATGGACACACTCAGTTTTGGCTGTTTTTTTCATTTTAGGCTCAAAACTTTCTTCTGTATGTCTTCCATACCATAGAAGACCATCTTTGGCAATCTTAAAGATTAGAGAATATCCTTTAGCTGCAGGGAGTCTGGAAATGAGCTTGGATCTCACACCAAGGACTTTTCAGCGCAGCTGGGCTTTAAGAATTTCACACTGAAAAAGCATGAAGATAACCCAGAGCTTGAATGTCATGAAAGAGCTAAAGAAAACAGCAACTGGATTTTTATAGAAGGTTACAGATTCTGGCTGTTACAGCAAGAGGACAGTTTGGGCTCTCAAGTATCAATAGAGTAAAAAGAGTCCCTGTGCTTACATCCAATGTTTTTCACATTACAGCAAAAGCTAAAAACTTTCCGGTAACATCTGAATGAGCCCTTCATTAAGACCCAGAAAAGACTACTATCATTTAATGGACAGTAACCACTGTTGAATTAATTTCCATCACTGCAAACATCATAAAAATAATGCAAAGTATACTCAGAAAGTAAATTAGATATTAGTGGAAGACATAGAAAAAGTATGCTTCTAGATGTGTACAGTTCAGAGGTATAATGCTACTAAAGACTACCCTGGGGTCTTTAAAGAAAAATTGTGGGATATTTCCTAAATTTCCCTATTTGTTTTGCCTGCCTTTAAAAGTCAAGAGCAGAAACATCCTTTACCTTTTGAAAGATTGCTCTCATTCCCCACAATATCACCCTTTGATTTTGATTGAGTTTTATATCTATAAAAAAATGTATCTAAATCTGGACTGTCTCACCCATAAGACATAGAACCAAGCCCCAGGATTTCCTGTCATTAAAAGACTCTTTTAGAACCAATAGGAACTTTCAATATTCATGCCCTAGTTAAAATCAAGCTCAGGTAGGTATATTTTCTCCACCAAAAAATTTTCCTACAGTTTCAATTACATATTTTTTACAACCCAAAGCTGAATAGTGCTCCTCTTAAATAACAGTTATATTTTTACACCATGCATTCAATTTTTGGTAGACTTTTTTAATCTTTCAAATTGAAAAGTGTTATACAAATTTGATCTATTGTAACTATAAAAGAACTTTAAAGTACCTACAGTTTTTCATAATGTTAATTATTAAATATATTTAATATATTTTATGGCTTCTGAAGAATATAACTTTTCCTCATATTACAGAGAAGGAAGGTTGGTTTATGAGTATAAACAATATTTTTAGCTTTATACCTTCAGTGTGTCTGAAGCTTTAAAACTAGTTTAGGATTTTATTGATCAGAATCAGCAGGAATAATAAATCGGTGATACTCCATTCTGCAAGGCCCCATCTGCACCAGGGACCTCAGGAGGGTGCTGAGAGGCAGAATAGATGCAGCACTGGACCACTGAGAGAAATCCCACTGTTTAGCTGCACTGTGGGATAGCTGTAATAGCTGTTATTAGCACAATGTCCTGTGGATAATGAATTTTATTCACACCTGGGTTTTGACCCTGTAAGGTTAGAAGAAAAGAGCCAGCAATCCTTTCTTCCTACCTCCTGTCTTGATGTAGAGCCTACAACCTAGTTGTGTGGCGAGAACAGCACAACTTAATGCATCCTAGAAACTGCCTATTTCTGCAGAATTGTAACAATGATGACTTTCAGGTGTTGTCCTTCAGGAAAATATACACAGAAGGAAAATAGTGCAAAACTATACATTGTAAAAAACATACCCTCTGGACTACAGTAATAGTCACTGCAGCAGAGTTTTTGCACTTTTCTATGCTAGCAACTGAGATCTCAGAATGTAGGAACTTTCAAAAATTAATTTGATATTTTTAGGTTTTTTTCAAAGGCATACTGTTAACAAATCATGGAAAAAAAAGAGAAAGAGATAAAAAGACAAATAAGTGCCAGTTCTTCAAATGTCAAATGTAGAAAAACCCTTCAAATAATATCTTAGCTATAACCTCTTCAGCTCAGTAAATAGTCTAGTTCTACACAATTGAACAACTTTAACAGGTGAATTTCTGACTGTGCACTTGCTCAATGTAAGCTGAATCCTTACTTCATGCTCTTTTAAAAGTCACGAGCCAATATAAAAAGTGTAATTAAAGTTCCTCTTATTCTGAAATTTTTATAGCTACCAACCTTCATTTGCCCTCCAGAATTACAGGGCAGCATTCCCTAGACACTATTGGCAGGTCTACATAAAACTCCGTCTCCAAAGTGTTATAATTCCATCAAGTACTAGAATATGAAGCATTAATGAATGAAGGTTTATTCAGAGCCCTCATGTGCAAAATGAATACAGATACAGATCCATCAGAATATCTCAGAAGTTTCTTCTTTGTTTAGTTCCTTTAGTACCTTTTATATTTCCTGTTTTCTTGCCCTTCATTGTCAACATGTAATTGAAATACTGACAGATCACACATAAAAAAACTCCCTGGGCAACATAATTTTTCCAGATACTTAGTCAACCTGACCACAGATGTGAATTAATAAGGTTGTTCAGTGTGCAGATTTGACCTATCAAAAGGCCCAAAAGCCTGCATTCATTAGACCTTGTTTTGGGAACCCCTGTCAATCACATGAGGGGCTCCAATGTGCTCTGCAGAGATCATCTGCAATTTCAATGGATGAATAAATATCTTGGACATTCCAGTATCCCCATTACCCTACATGGAGGCTGGGATAGCCAGACTCTAAACTTACAACTTAAGTTCTTAAAGATAGCTGAGACAAATGTAGATCTAAATTTCCAGAACCAGATCCCCTGGAAAATTATCATATTTCTTAATAAACTGTGTAAGACTGACCTGATCTGAACAAGAAAATTTCTGTCAAAAAGAACAGAAACTCGAACTCTGAGAAATATCCAAAAAATTCAAAATTGTGACACTCTCATCAGGAACCGCTCATGGTCATCACTGTCCTTGGCTTTCTTGATTAAGAGACAGAATTTTTCATTGCTTCTCACCTTCAGAGACACATTTCACAGAACAAGGAGCATCTATGTGATATTCCTTTACTTCTTTTATCTGAGCACCATGCCATGAAAGACAGAAATTTAGCAGCAGTAGCTCTTTTTTGGGAGACAATGACAATAATGTGGCAGTTATACTGTCAAAGGTCTTTTCATCTTACTTGAGACTGACTCCATCCTTCTTTCATTTCCAGGACAACAGATAAAGCAATGAAGGAAGATTACTGCCTTTTCTCATTCTATCATCTTCCAAACATGTAGTTGCCTGTGCACTTTGTGGCAATAGGAAAAAGTAATTGCAACCACTGGAAATTTTTTAGGAGAAAATGAATGGCACTTTCCAAGACAGGCACAAATGCTGATGCTCCCTTTACAGACACATCAGCAGTGTTTACCCTGAACTCCAGAAATGCTATCAAATTACCAGAAATGAAGTTCTGCATTATGTAGTAAACAGCCAACCCTAAAATATGCAGTTATAATGTATTATTTCATAAGACTCTTCTTCAAAATGTCTTGTTTGCCAAGTTCCTTTGATTGCATAAGCAGTGATAAGATCTAATCTGTTGCTCTAAGAGCCAGGCAGTAATGATATCATTGTCATCTACTCCTTCCGCAATTGCATTAGCCTACCTTGAGGATTCCTTCACACACTTCAGGGATGATGAGAATTCTCTTTTGGAAATAATCTGTAAGGACCATTAATACTTCCTTTTTTAAAACAAAGAAAAGTCCCTTTCCCCTGCTTTTCAAGGCTGCATCTTTTAAAGCTAAAGCTTTTACACGCTTCTTATTCTCCAACAATAAGATCCTGTCCATTAGCTTTTTGACAATGGAAAATCAGAAGCATATTAAATTTCAGGCTAATTAAATTAACAGGCTAACACTGTTTATAAGATATTTAGCAGTATAACTCAGCACATGCTCAGCTTTATCCTAATAGAGAACAGCTGGGAGAGTTTAAGCTTTTGCTAATAATGATCTAACTTTTTATCCAAATATTTATATGGAGCGTTATCTGAACAGCTAGGCACCTCCTATGGTTCTCTAATCTCTTTAATTCAAATCATTGTCATGGTACTGTTTACATTTTTATTTTTGTCTCATACTGCATACAAACAGAAGTCTCTTAATATCCAGGCAGCCCTTCAACAAATCAAATTAAAGGAGTTTGGGTTCAGATGATAACTGATAGTTTAGGAAAATCAGCTGAGACTTGTAAAGGCTCCAAGGCTGGTAAAGTACCTCCCACTCAGAATATGTCAGTGTAATCTGACTAACTTCATATTCCTTATGCTTTTTTTTTTTAAATATGAAAATTTAATGAAATGAGAGTAAGTTCAGTGATCAACAAATTCACAGAATCATAGTGTCATTTATATTGAAAAAGACCTCTAAGAACTATAAGTCCTATCAAAATGTAAAGAAAGACAATATTTTAATGGCAAATATCTATATGAAGATATGCTGCTTATTCCAACCACTGGTTTTAAAGAGGAATAGATTAAAGTCACAATATAATGATGAGCAATGATGAGCACAAAGAGCTATTCCTCAAATGAATAACCATTGTGTGATATAAATTACCCTGCCTTTGCAACGTGCTCTTAAAATTCAATCTGTAAATTACATCACTATAATCATTGTTAGGTATTAGGGTCCTTCGTGCTAGCAATCACTTAGCTAAATACACAAATCTGAATTTTTATTGCACACAAAACTGGTTTCGGTTTGAATCCCTGTAGAGTCAAGGAAATTGTTTGGAGGGGCATGGAGAGGAAGAAGGGGTGGATATATGGTGAAACAACATGCTATTAATTTTAACTTTATATAACTTAACTACTTAAATATTTAGGGATTAAAACACAGCCAATACAACATAATTAGCATTAAAAATCTGAGTAGCAAAAAATAATACTAGCTGTTTTTCTCATTAAAAACTTGCACATTTTAATGGCACTTAGAGGACTTGCTATTTGGGAATGTTGTATTGTAGCATCTTCCTAAGCCATCTTCAAAATGCAAAAAGAAATCCTTGTAATTATTAATTTAAAAACTACTGGATTACTATTTTGTTTTATTCTTATAGTAAACAGAGAGAAAGTCCAGGGCCTACGGTATAGATATGCTATCTTTTTATTTTAAAAAATTAAAAACAGTCATGAAAGCATCTTCTTGTTTTGTGGTAATATACTGACAATACACTAAATCCCAATTAACACCAAGATGGGCACTAGAAGAATGGCTGTTAGATTCATTATTAGAGGTACATTTCTCAAAGACTTCAAACGGATTTTCCTTAGAGTGAGGAGTGATAAATAGGTCAGCAAATGGATACTCAAATAATTTCTGTAAGTCAGTTAGAAAACATTCCAGTGATTCCAGCAGATTTTGAATCAAGCATTCAGATCTCAGCTATTATACATTTTCTGCATCCTTTCAATGAGCAGTGATGGCTTTCTGTTCTGAAAGCCAAATGTATCTTTGTCTTTTCTCTCACAAAAGATCAGAACCCTATAAGCACCATCTGGACTGTTTCTTTGTATGTCTGTAGATTATGCAGATAGAAACTTCAAACACAGACTGCAAAAGTCCTATTGTACCAGCAGCAACTGACTGGGATCCTTATCCAGGAGTGCTTTGAAGTCAAAGGAACTGAATCAGGCCCTCCATATGCCTTGCACAGAAAAATGACTGAACCTATTGTGCCTGTTTATGCACGTCACAATTGCATAGCCATTGCCTTATTCAGTTTTCTCACAAAAACTCTTACCTCCAAGGCACGCACCCATGGCCAATGAGAAGATTAATGGTTTCACAGGCAAGTTAACATCTGGATCTTTACTCAGATTGAGAAGTACAGGAATCTGTGGTTCAAGAAATAAAGAGAAAGAGGATCAGGAGACATCCAACTGTCAGCACAATATAAGTAGAGCTCATTAAAGGAAACAACCTAAACCTCCAGTAAGTCCAGAGTAACGGGGTGGGGGGAGGGAGGGGGAGGGAATGTTTTTGTTCATTATGTTGTTTTCCTTCATTAGTATCTTTGCATCATATGATCTATACTCAGTTTTGCCCACCGACTGTGTTAGTCCCATAGCTGAGCAGGAGCTATTGACATTAGGCCAAGCCTGACACAAGTACTGCTAACAAAACTGAGGCTGTCTTAAGGTTTCGAGTGCTTTGCATTAGACCCTTCCAGGCCTATAGGGAACTGACAGTGACTATAAATCAATTCTTGAAAGCTAAAGGACAGAGATGTATCTCCTCTTCTTGTTGGAGATGACAGTAAAAAATGACCAGACCTTCACAGTGAAGATGGCTGTAGACCGTGAGTCAGCAATCAAAAACTTCCAAATCCTTTTTGTAATCAAACATATCTGATCTATTAGGGAAAAATTGAGAAAACTACATTTGGCAGGCTTCTGAATTCATAAGCAGATCAGAGTTATTTTATTTCTTATTTCAACATTATATTTACCAGAGAATGTGGATTTAGTTCACTGGGAAATATTTGCAAATGGTTTAATGCCAACCAGCAACTAAGCACCATGCAGTTCCCATCTCATACTCCCCCACATCTCCCCTTAGGGAGAGAGGAGAATCAGGAACAAACATTAAACAATATGGGTTGAGATTACAACAGTTTAATGATTGAAATATTGAAATAAAATATAACAACAATTAATAATTATTATAATTGTAAATAAGATTATGATATAATAATATTAATGAAAATGAGAGACAGAGAAAGGACTAAAATTGAAGATAAATAAGTGATGCATAATACAATTGCTTACTACCTGCTAACTGCTGCGCAGCCCATCCCCCAGAAGCAATTGGTGACAACTAGACAACTCCCCACAGTTTATATATTGAGTGTGACATTTTTTGGCCATTTTGGGTCAGCTGTCCTGGCTATGCCCCCTCACCTATCCTCCACTTCCTTGTGCTCCTGCTCTCTGGCAGGACATGGGAAACTGAACAGTCCTTGACTGGGGATAACCACTATTTAGCAACAACCAAAACATCAGTGTGTTGTCAAGATTATTCTTACAGTAAATCCAAAGCACAGCACTGTAGCAGCTATTAATAAGATAATTAATTCTATGCCAGCCAAAACCAGAACAGGTAGTTTTATAAATTTCATTTAATTGCTCTAGCAAATGAAATAAATTTTTTAAAAACCCCGAAAAGTGAAATAAGATTTGTAGGAAGGCATAATAGACTTCATTAGCTATTTGGTATAGAGTCTGAAAATACAGCAGGCAGGCTTTCCAGCCCCGTCTACCACCAGTTCTCAGCCAGTAACATTCTTCAAAGCTAAACAACTTCACCCTAGTTTGGAAAAACTTGTTTGAGCTCAACATAATATGTAACCATATTGGTTTGAAAGAATGGTGTAATCAGTACCTGTAAAGAGAAAGTTATTAGGAAGGAGAGAGGTGGCAATGTTATTCTCCTATTATAACAGGTACAGAGGTTTATGGGACCAAAAGCAAAAGAGAAAGAATAAGCAAATGTGAAACAGCAAGACATCATGCAGGAAGAGGTTTGATAAAATAACTGTGATGTGCCTTAAAATTAATGCTTTCTCAGAGTCTAGGAGTTTCAGTAGTGAATAGAGTTATGAGTTTTAATCCTCCAATTTTTCATTTTAATATATCTCACAGGTCACCCTCAAGGGGTATGATCTCAGAGTTGGAACAGCTGCTTCCTGAAAAATGCTTTCACTTTGATAGTTGAGTGATGCTCACCTTTATTGACTGTGTGTGTTCTTTTGGTATGGAGAAGTTCATAGGCTTTATGAAGAGTTTCAGCCCTTTCCCCACGCCTCCCACCAGTGGTGCTACTCATCCCTCTTAAATCCTCTAATTGAGTAACCTGGATAAGTTAATGTCGAAACAATTATTCTTGAATTTTACCTTGCCTGAAGATATCTATTTCTATTTTAAGGCCTAAGAAAGGCTCAGCATGCTCAACATCTTGTCTGGATTTTCATGAAACAGTAAAGATGTCATTTCTCAACACAAACTTTATTTCTCTCGAACTGTCACAGTAGAACATGATATGCAATCCAAAATTAAGTTATATTTACTTTAAAACTATGTTGTGTTTCAATATTTTTTGTTGTTGAGGTCAGTCCTAAAGCTGTTGTCAGACAGCTCCCAAGTGCAGAAGAAATAATGCCCTTTTCACACCCCAGCAGTGAGAGCTTTCAGAAAGCAGGCCCCTGTGGTTATCCAAGAAGCCTGTTCCTAATGACAGCGCTGTGAGGGACCGGGGAAGCAAGATGCTATACAGAGATCCTAGACAGAAAGTCCATGAGGTAATCCCCCAGTAGGTATTTGCAGCCACATATGCATAATAGTCCCATCAGAAAACTTGGTTCTCTGCTTAATGCAGTAATTTGGCATCAGGAGCTCTCAGTGTCCTGTAAATTTCTATTGACTGAAGACACAGAAACTAGAAGGTCACCGAAGAAAGGTTTCAACTCACTGTGTCTTCTTTCCAACACAAAGACACATCACATCAAGAGAAGGTGCAATTGTGCGACGTTTGAATCTCCATACCTATTTTTTTTTTTTTTTTAACTTAACAAATTATTTTAGGAGCCCAAATATGCGCCTAATCTACATTCATTTTATTGTTCTCTACTTGCTACATCATTACTTTTCTTCCATTTAGAAACACTGTGAACTCTTTTTGAAAGGCTTGATAATAATTAATAATCTATGTTAAAATTATCATCAGTGATGTTATGCACCTATGTACATTATAGGCAGTAGGGCTAGATCAGGAATCTCTGCTCCATGAATGCATGTTTCTGTGATAAGGGACGAACACGGAAACTTGCCTTAGCAACACATATTATGTGCATTTAAATTTGAATGTTTCCCCTAGTTAAAGGAATTAATCTCTACCAAAGCTTAACAGTTACAGGGCATAAAGGGACTGGGAGTCCTGCAGACTTGTGGTACATGCTTGAAATTAGATTTAACATGGATATATCCTTTGTTAATGAGAGGTATTTATAACAAGGAACGCTGTACCATAAGTTTCAGTTTTGAATAACCAGATGAAAGGTGAATCCTAAACAATCATTTAAATTTCTAGTGTTTCAGACAGAAATATTTAATTGATCTACAATGTGTATTAAATTTTTGTAAATGTTATAGAATCTTCTGTGTGGCAACTTGTAAGGACTTAAAGAACACAGTTGCCTGTATCAAACACTGTTAATGCCACAGAGGGACTTTGCCATGAGATAAGCACAGAATGGAGCAACAGGATGGCACTAAATCCAGGCCTAGTGGATTTATCTGCTCAGCTCATCCTGGTTGACTCATCCAGACAAAAATTCCCTCTCTGGCAAAACTGCTCATACATATGTCGCTGGTCACACGAAAGTCACCCCATGTTACAGGACAGATGGCATCAGCAACCAACAAACTCCACCCCCCCCAAACATGCTTCCATGGATACCTGGAACCTGGACTGTAAGTTAAGCCACCATGATGAGAACTTGAGAGAAGAGAAAGGCAGTACTATTGTTAGAGTATTATCTCAGAACCAGGGGGAGGCAAACAAAGCTGGTGGAGAAGAACCTATCACTGATAATGGACACAAAGATTGCAGGATTTATGGGCCACAGGGAAAGCCAACTCAGCAACTGTGCTGAAATTAGCTCCAACCGGGTAAAAGGTAATTTCGGCAGGGGAATCAATCATTGACCACAGCCCAGCCACGCAAGAAACTCACAGATCCAAAAGAAGAGAAAGACTGAACATGCGGACTAATTAGCATTACAAGAGAGGGAGTAATTTAACCAATAGAATAAGAAAACTGTGTAGCCAATGAGCATTACTTCCTTTGTTTGCAAAAATGTATAAATAGTGAAAAGTTTTGAATGACCTCAGGACCCCCCACCACTGAGAAGTTCTGGGTGAAGAAGGACCAATGGGATATCACTGGATTCACAGGTGGTGACTACCTTCTGCTTAATCTATGTCTTCTCAATCTCTCTCTCTCATTCTTTCTCCTCTCTTTTCTATTTATTTCTATCTCTCTACCTCACATTTTATTGTTAAATGAAAGTTGTACTATTGACTTCTGCATATGGTATCACCTTCACCTTAATTTGAGCAGAGTCATCTCTCAATAATAAGATCTCAACACAACTGGATGCCACAGGTCTCCTAAAGTCACTAGCATTTAATTCTTTTGATCTGAGAATAGACATAATCCAAAGAGCTTGTTCTCATTTCCATCCCAAGAATTTTTCTGCTCACATTAAAAAAAAAACAAACAAACAAACAAAAAAAACCCAAAAAACAAAAAAAAAAAAAAAAACAACAAAAAAACAAAAAACAAACCAAAACAACCATAAAAAAACCTAAACAAAAACAAATTTATCAGCATCGAGAACTCTTACAGACGTTGCAAAGCAGTTAAAGTCAATGGACATTTCTCATTGTTTCAGTTTGCATTTTAAATAGATAAGGATCATGAACAGGGTCATGAACTTGCCACTCTGCTTTCCCCCAAAATCGTCTTTAACATTTTTGGTCACATTCGTGCATGAATGTATAATGAAACACTTTTGCAGTATCAGTGTCTCAAAACTCAGTTTCATCTAGTGTTATGAGTGCTTAAAGCAGAAATATGAAACACAAAAAGGTTAAGTATAATTCACTGGTCACTGTAGTTGTCAATAGTTTAGAAAACATGAATTAGTTCTACGACTCTTTCCAATCCAAGCCATAAGAATTTAAAATAGCGAGGATACTTTGCAAATGGGGATGTTCCTGACTGTGATACATACTGTACAAATGTCTTTCTCATATTGATCTAACTTATTTGGAATGTAGATTTTTTTTATGGTTTCATGAAGTCCTGCTTCTCAACAGAGAAGAAGCATCATATTTCCTTCATTGTTCCCTTTTCAGATTATGTAAACAGCAACTTCATCACTATAAGAAAGAGAAAAATAATGTCTTATCAAGAAAATATTTTCTTATTCTCTGTATTTCAATAGTCTTACCATAACAAATTTCTATCTGACTAACTTCTTGAAAACTTGCTATTTTTGCTGGGAAGTTCAATATTGAGACACCCTTCAGTGCAGCTTGATTGGCAAGATTTAGGTAAAATGAGTTATGTAGCTCAATAGAGCAAAGCCAAACCCCCTCACCAACACATTATAAGACTATCTGCCTCCAGATGTTAAAGCAAAAAACTGCAGCTGTAAGAAATAATTACTGTACTGGGATAAAGGAAAGTATCCTCAAACACTTGATGCAGAAAGGAGATAGCCATTAATCTTGATTCAGTACAGGGTATTATGTGTATTATATAAACAGCATGTAAGCTGGTGCACAAACAACAATGCCAGCGTCTACAGATGTTGGCACACTTTCTGTGTAACTATCCCAATCAAAATCAACCTTTGTGAAGAAAATGTTTGTTTACCCTATATACCATGGAAGTACATAGGGTATGTTGCAAACACAAAAAGAATAAAAATCAATATTTATGTATTTTTATCTTTCACACTGCTTAATCTTAAATCAGTATTGCAAGCTTTTTAAATGGGACAAGATTTTATTACTACTATAAATTATCCACCTTCCTAAAAAATATTATTTATTAACAATTAATAATATTGGCAACTAATCCAGACTCAAAAACATATGATTGTGCAGGAGAGTGTATTTCTTAATATCCCTCTAAGCTTTCTAACATCCTGACAATTTAAGCTAGAAGAAAAGAAAAGAAATCAAAAAGAAAGAAAGTTCAAATTTATCCTTAGGTGAAGACTGTGAAAAAGAGAAAAATGAAAACATTTTAGATTAAAAGTCTATACTGCAATTACTACAAGGTCATTTCATAAAATACTGTTAGTTTTCTCATAAAAATCTTTGCCTTTATACTGCGGTATGCAGTCTCTTTTTGAAAAAAGAGACTGATTATGAAGTTTGCACATCTCTAATTGACAGAGACATTTTCACACCTTGCTTCCACAGCCTCTTTTGCAAGACTGGAAATTCCCAAGGAACAACTTGATTCAAGACCTTTATCCTATTCTCCAATTTTTACGATAAAACCTTGTTGTGACAATGTCATTCCATCAGTCAAGGAGATGAAGAAGGAAGACCTCCTTTGAACCTATGAAGACCTTCTGAAGCACAAGAAGAAATGAAGATTTAACTTAGATTTAACTTTGCCAGCTGGACCCTTGATATGCAGAGAGGAGACCAGAGGAAAGGCACTGGTACTGCTCTATCAGTGAGCATCTCCTCCTGGGATGGCAGGGGGCTCATAAAGAGTGAAACCCTCTCATCTATTTCTGCTTTCCTAAGATAGAACTTGACAAGTAATCACACACACCCTCTTGTGCAAGAAGAGTCACTTCAGCAAGTCACCAGGTCCTATAACTGTGCAGTGCAGTAGAAGTCATCAGGTCAAGAGCGGTCCAAGAAAGCTGGTTAATATTCAAGGACCACCTCCTCCAAGCTCAGAAGCTCATCCTGACAAAGAAGAAATCAAGCAAAAATGCCAGGAGGCCTACACGGATGAAAAAGGAATTCCTAGACAAACTCAAACACAGAAAAAAAAGAAGCTTAGAGAGGGTGGAAGCAAGGACAGGTATCCTGGGAGTAATACAGAGAGATAGTACAAGCAGACAGTGATCAGGTTAGGTAAGTGAAAGCCCTGATAGAATTAAATCTGGCCAGTGACATCAAGAACAACAAGAAAAGTTGCTATGGGTACCTTAGTGATAAAAGGAAGACTAGGGATAATGTGGGTTCTTTCCAGAAGGAAAGATGAGACCTGGTTATCCAGTACTTATGGAAACGGCTGAGGTATTCAACAACATTTCTATCTTGGTCTTCACCAACAAGTGTTCCAGTCACACTGCTCAAGTCACAGAAGGCAAAGGTAGGGACTGGGGGAATGAAGAAGCACCTGCTACAGAAAATGATTAGGTCTGAGGCCATGTAAGGAAACAGAAGATACCCAAGTCCATGGGACCTGATGAGATACATCTGCAGGTCCTGAGGGAACTGATTGAGGAAGTGACTCAAGCCACAATCCATTATATTTGAGAAGTCATGGCAGTCTAGTGAAGTTCCCACTGATGGGAAAGTGAAAACATAATCCTCATTTTTCAAAAGAGAAAAAAGAAAGACCTAGAGAACTACAGGCCAACCAGTCTCACCCTGGTGCCTGGCAAGGTCATGGTGCAGATCCTCCTGGAAAGTATGCTAAGGCAAATGGAAATCATGGAAGAGATTGATGACATCCAACATGGCTTCACAAAGTGCAAATGGCACCTGGCAAATTTGATGGCCTTCTCCCAAACCGGAAGGGCATGGATCTGATGGACAGACCTCTTGGTGGATAAGGAATTGACCAGATGGCCATGCTTAAAGAGTTGTGGTCAATAGCTCAACGTCCAAGCGGAGCCCACTGACAAGTGTTATTCCTCAGGGATTGTTATCGGGACTGGTGCCATTTAGCACTTTTCTCATCAACATGGACAAAGTGTCCAAGACCAGGTTAGACAGGCCTTTGAATGACTTGGTCTAGAGGAAGGTGTCTCTTCCCATGGCAGGAGGGTTGGAACTGGATGTTCTTTAAGGTGTTCCAACCCAAACCATTCCATGCTCCTGTGATATTGTCTGTTTTGTCTATTTGTGCAAAATGTCACTGAAACAGCAATTCACACCATTATTTTTGGGATTCATTGCTCCTCTGCATCACGAGACTTCACAACACACACTCTGCTAAGAACTGCATGTGGCAAAGATGTCTTCTGTGAAAACTGCAGAGAAAAAGCATTAATAGAAAACAAACTATTTGTAGCTTCCCAAACTGCTGATGATTGCTCTGTCTCTGCAGATAGCTACAGCCTAGTCTTACACTTTTATCAAGCAGTGAAATGCAGGACATCATAGAAAACTCTGGAAGGGCAGAAGGCAAGGAAATTTCAAAAATAAAGCTGGTATTAAGAACGTGAAATACACGTGAAACCTTCAACACTGCAAGAGAAAGCATCTGATAGTTTTAGAAGCAATAAACAGTGGGCCAAAAGTTATTTACTTTCTAACTAAGACCTGTTAGAGACTAAGTCACCATGTCAGCCAGATGGCTCACAGAAATTGTTTGCTGCTCTATAATGAGGAAATAGTATTTAAACTCAGCTAAAATGGGAATTTACTGTGGCTGTATTTTTACTTCTGGTAATAAAAGAAAAATATAAAGTGGCTTCAGCATATATAGCTGATAAAACATGTCAATTAAACCAAACAGCATACTGGTAATAAAATCATGTCACCTAAAATTCTAAGGGTAGAAGTTCATGGCTATTTAAATGACAATACTAGGAAAGTCCAGGCCTTAAAAATTAGTAAGTCTGCCAGTCAAAGTATGTCATTGTCAGTTTAGCCTGTTGAAAAAGGAAGAAAAATATCAGAGGTTTAATAGAATGACACGTGGACCATCAACACATTTATTCTACAGACAAAGAAAGCCGGATATGCAAAATGAAAAGAAACCCTTGCCATTCAAAAATTAAAATGTGAGAAATATAATAGCCAAGCTCCTGGTTAATGAATTTTTCATGACAGAACACTATCTGGGTGTTTTTTAAGCAACTCCTAGGTGTACTTATATATATTAGATTTGCAGCTGGCAACATAGATTTGCTGCAGGCAAGAGTGCCTTTTACATATAGTCAGAGTACACAATTTCCCATAAAGTATTTTTCAAACTCAAAATCTGGGGCACTGAAACTGTAAAAGGACCAGTTGTATCAGCTGAATGTTCACAAGTCCAGGGAGCATGATGCAATTCTTCCCAGAGTACTGAAGAAGCCAGCAGATGTTATGGCAGAACCCTTCGCCATCCTCTACCAAAGGTCTTGGGAACCTGGGAAGGTCCCTGCTGGCTGACAGTTTGCCAGTGTTATTCCAGTTTACAGAAAAGGCATGGAGAAAGACCCAGAGAACCACAGACTTGTTAGTCTAACGTCAGATCCTGAAAAAAATGTAGAGAAGATTATATTGGGGACTATTGAAAGGCACGTAAAGAGCAACAGAACCATGAGGCACAGCCAACAGGCGTTCACAGTGGGAAAGTCCTGTTTGACTGATTTGATATCCTTCTATGATAAAGTCACCCTCCTTGTGGATGAAGGGAAGGTAGTGAATGTCATTTTTCTGGATTCTAGTAAGGGTTTTGATATTGTTTCTCACAGCATGGACAAGCTGTCCAGCTGTGGAGTGAGCAGGTTCACAGTGCACTCGGTGAAGACCTGGCTGAAGGGCAGAGCCCAGAGGGCTGCAGTGCATGGGGTTACAGCTGATGGGTGACTGGGCACCAGGGATGTTCCTCAGGGTTCTAGGGTCAGTTCTGTTCAAAATATTTATCAAAAATCTGAAAGCAGGAATTGAATGCACCATTTGTAAGTTTGCTGATGATACTCATCTAGGAGGTGCTGTTGACTCTCTTGGGGACTATATTAAAGTCCTTGAGCATGTCCAGAGGCGGGCAACAAAGCCAGTGACAGGGATGAAAGGCATGTCCTGTGAGGAGAAGCTGAGGACTCTGGGTTGGTTCAGTTGGGAGAAAAGTGGGTTGAGGGGGTGATTTCACTGCTCTCTACAGCTTTTTGAGGAGGAGAAGCAGAGATTGATGTGCTGAGCTCTTCTCATGGGATCAAACAACAGAACACAGGGGAGTGGCTCAGAGTTGTATCGTAGTATGTTCAGACTGGACATTGGGAAGCATTTCTTTACTGAGAGGGTGGTCAAACACTGGAAACGGCTTCCTAGAGCGGAAGTGCCCCAATCCTGTCAGTGTTTAAGAGTCATTTGGACAATGCCCTTAATAACAGGCTTTAACTTTTAGTCAGTCCTGATTTGCTCAGGGGGTTGCACTGGATGATTGTTGTAGGTCCCTTCCAAGTGAAATAGTCTATTCTACAATACCTTCTTATAGTATATCTTTTACTTGGTGACAAGAAATTATTGATTCTCCTATCACTTGCAGATAACTATCACAGTTGCCAGGCATGCTTATGCAAAGAAATGCGATAAACACTCACTCATACAGACATCTATTTCATTTGGGAGCTGGATCTTCACTTTTCAATTTAAAGGGAAGAGAAAAGTCCTGGGATTACAGTTCATTGGGCATTTTTCAATCCCCTCATCTTGTTTTGGGGCAGTTCATGACCTTTGCATACAGGACAAATTATTTGAAATAAGCAATTAGAAGACATTTCAAATACTGTTTTTTCTTCATGCAGTTCTAATGCTCTATTTTAATTTAACACAAACAGAATTTTGGAAAGACAGAAACAATAAAAGTACTCAACCTATGATGAGCTAAGTGCACTCAGAAACTCATTGCACTGTTTCTTGTAGGCAATTATCTTTGTACAGCATCCTCTGTAGCAAAAAGTATTTGCTGTGCACTGCCTTCTTTGCAGAGAGTTCAGTTTAGCAACTTCTGTACATGAATTCCATATGGTATTGACATTTTTGGTTGTGGATTACACCAGTTTTATCCTTGTCTAGAGCAGAGAAGAATTTGGCCAACAACGGTGTTGCACTGAAAAGGTCTTTTCAGGGTAAAGCCTTCCAAATAATACACTGATCTGATTTTTGTAATTTCAGAATTTTTTAGCAAGAGAGAAGTCTTCTCCATGATGTTGTTGCTGAAGGCTGCTGAAAATCATCTATATGTTCACTTTGTTTAAACACAGGAATATTTTTCACTTGAAAATATATCCACCTAAAATAATCAAAAATATTTATGTTTTGTTCTTAAGACTGCAGATAATGTGTTGTGTTTTAGGATAAGGAAGAATCCTAATTTGCCTACATAGATGCATAGAATCTCTTGAAAATGCCTAGAATTTCTTCTAGAAAACCATTTTCCGTATTGGTTTTCATTACTTCTATTCATAAAATAGTTTATTTCCTAGAATTCTTTGTAATGCTGGCTCAGATATACTCATATTCTAATTTCCTTTTAAAAATATCAATCTACAGTTTCCACTTTTCACATCCTGTTAAGGTAAGTCAACTAACTGTTAAGTCAGCTATAAATTTTAATGCTGTCAAATCTGAAACTTTACATGACGCGGTCAACTTTATCCAAACACAGAGAAAGTCAGACTTTTAGTCTCAAGATCCATTAATTAATTTTTTGTTTTTCTTTTTTTTCTATACACAAAGCAAGTCAGTTTGAATCTGACTATCTCACAAGTACAAACAGAAACTGAAAGGAAATTTTAGACAACCATATATCAACTTGATGTTTTTAAGGAAACACAACATCACTTTACAGAGTTATCTGCAGGTTTTTCTGGTTTTCTTTCCTTTGGCTATGTACCTAAGCCAAGATTCTGGCTCTAATGGAATTTTGTATTTCTTCTGTTTCTCAGGTAGTTCCTGGGTCAAAACACTCCACATAACAGAAAATTGAAAGAGTTGGAGCTGAGCTTCTTCACATCTACAGTGCTTTCAGCCCAAGAGGGCAGTCACCTCACGGAGATGACTGTCCCCTCTCACTCCATTTCTGAGTTACTATGCTGATTGTGCAGCCCATTCCTGCTCCTATCCTTGTCCGCGCTCCAAGTCTGGATGACATGCACTGCCACACACAGTGTTTTAGGGGATGAATGGAAGACCTTATCCAGCAATACCGAGGCAGTGTTGGGATCGTCTCATGAATGAATTGATGCCTGCGTTCTTGAACCTTCCCACTCCAAAGGAAGAAAACAGTATAATTTTCCAGACACCCTTGCCATCACAGTAGATTTTCCGCAGTCAACTGGGGCCTCAAAACCAGAATAGTGGGGACTGGAAAGACTGCCTCATCCCTGGAATATGGGACAAAAATCGTGGCATGCTTGTCTCTCTAATGCAGAAAAGACACCATTGGTGTCCTTGACTGTGAGGTGCCACCAGACCTTTCATCATCTCTTCATGATGTTTAAGGAATTTACACACAAGTCACACAGGCCATTACCCCATGAGATCAGTTTCCTGTAACTCCTATTGGTCACTGTCAACGCTACTATAGGCAGAGGTCTGTGATGTCATCCTTAAAACACTCTTTCTTCAGTCAGAGCCCACCGATGATATCTACAAAACTGCCCAGATATTTTGTATTTCTGGGTTCAAAAAACTGAAGGAACTTGATGGATTCCACATCCCTACCCGGTACCTGGTCCATCAAAGCTGTGACTAACAAAAAATGCAAGAGAGATTGACCCATTGTCATGACATTTGCTCACCACTGGAGGAGACTTATGGAGACCAGTACATCTGCCTTTCATTATTATGAGTGCAGGCACATTTGTGAAGCTGGAACCTTCTCCCAGGGAAGGACAGGATCATTCATGGCTTCGTCATAGCAGGTGCTACATACTCCTACATCATTAGGGAATGTCAAACCAAAGTCATGTATAGAAGTCCCTGATCAGTGAAAAGTCATTCCACAAAAGAGTTGGGTTCAATATATTTAAAGTCCTCCTCAGAAGTTCATAACTTTGGCATATATACTGAAAAACAGCCTTCCAAAACTAAATACTGCTTGTCTTAAGAGTAGGAACAAGGTGCCAAAGAAAGAAAAATAATTTTAGATGGAAGTTTAAAGATCTTGGGACTTAGTTACTTAAGAGTGCTCCTTAAGTACTTTCTAATGCAGAATGACAAACACAAAAGTGCAAGTCTATTCACTGAACTAGATGAATCTCAACTTTAGTTTACCAAATAGCATATTAACATCTTAACACCTCAGCTAATGACTGCTTTTACATAAGTGAGAATACGCCTTCATTTCTCTTCCTGTCTCCTCTTTCTGCCTATTAAAAATATGAAAAAATTGCAACAGTCTCTTATGTTCATCCCAGAACAGAATGAGAAAAATACAAATTTGAAATAGTTTAAAATGTTAACAAGGATCCGTTCCCATCCATCTGTATTTGCCACCCTTAAAGACACAAAAGAAATGGTTTTCAGGCATCCCAAAGGATTCTTGCATTTCAGTCCCATTTTCCAAAATATACTCCTTTGGTTGATATGCATGTAGGTACTGTTTGGTATTGCTCCAAGCCACTTTTTATAAACTAGCTGGATAAGAGGCAAAAATCTTCTGAGCGAAGATTTCTGCATTATTGCTTAATAGTCCTCAAACATTTGCTGGGAAGTGACTCATCCTGAACAATCTTCCCTTTCATGCCTATTGCTTGCAGTCTGTTGTTGTCAAATCAATATAATTTCACAGGAAACACCATGGTAATCAAAGCAAAATAGCATATTAATATATATTTATAGAGTAGTTGCATATCTGCCCAATTTGTCATATGCCCTAAAATAAGTGTCTTAAACCTTGGCACAGGTTAAGAGTGGACATGACCATCCAATAATGGACAAAAAACAGGTGAAGAAAAAATATACTTAGCTGAGAAAAAGCTGTAACAATGAAACATTATTACAGTATAATGAATGAATTACAGCACTTTAAACAGAGAACTTGATTGAATAAACCTATCTGATCATGCCTTAATTTGTTATAATTTGATGCTTTTCTGATATTAGAGCTCAGCTGCTGACAAGCATTTGTTATGCTTAACATAATTTGGTGGTTTTTAAACTAATTATGTAAGTAAGGTAGCAATAAAAGGTTCAGGTATTAAAAAAGCATTAGTGTAACTACACAGCACATAGAGGAAGAGCACTGATAGCAGTGGATGGAGAGCGACAGTTTCCATCAAAAAGACAATTTTATTTTTTGACTATGTATCTAGATGTAAGAGGGGAAATTGCAAAAATGCAGCCAAAACAGTGCCTCTGGTCCCACAGCTACCTGAGGCTGCTGGCGGCAATGGCCAGCTAGATACCTTAACAATACGAGTTAGTTTCTAATATTGATTCAATCTCAAAGGATGAAGTAAGCTACAGCATAGCAGAGGTCAGAAGAAAAAAAAAAACCAACAGCAAATTGTAAGCAGTAAGCTCAGCTCCCTTGCCAGCACCTGGAGGAGGATGTGCAGTGCTGCACAGACCTTACCATTGTTGCTGTGAAGGGGATGTTGTCAATCACGGAGGAGGCCAGCGCAGACACCCAGAGCACTAAAATGATGGCCACTGCCAAGCGCTGATCCTCAGGAACCACCTGGAATTGAGAGACAGAAAATTGTAACTTTGAGATCAGTGTTGCTCTGTGTGTCCCCCACGGCATAATTGCATGCTCTTCACAGTTTTAATTTATCGACATTTATTATTCCTTTAGGCTCTGAGGTAGGAAAGGCATCTTAGATAAAATAGCCCAACATTTAGTAACACAATTACAGTTCTTCTTCCAAGAAAACCTGAACAAAGAGAACTACAAAGATTGATGTTTCTAATACTCAGATTTCACACAAGAAATACACTGTGCAACTGTGAGTTTTGACATTTAACTGTTTATACTTTCTTCACTTTTGCATTTTTGGAGTTTTTAGACTACAGAAAAGGCTTTTCTATTGCATTCATGGCAATGTTTATTCTGGCTGTGGACATACATATATACATATTAAATATCACCCATGCCAAAGTATGATATGCTTTCTTGATATTGCTGATGCAGGAAGGCAATCATTAACATCAAATTAAAAATAAAAGATTATTTATTGTTCTACTGGAGTAAAACTATTTTTCTTACCTGTTAAAAAATTATAAATATTTTTAACATACCTTTATTAACAAAGCTGTCTGCTCTCCTATATAGTCTATTAAGTGCAGATGAGCCAAAGCCTGGAAAAAAAGCAAAACATTGATACCAGCTGGTGAAGTGCATGACATAGCTACATTTTTTTCACTGGATGTAAGAAAATGCAAATTTTTTTCCCATTTACAAAATATTTATATTCAACTCATGTAGCTTCTACAGTGGGTCTGTAATTGGAGGCAGGAAAAGACATAGCAGAAATTGATGGCTGTATTTGTAGAAGTGAGTTGCTTGTACTGAAATGACTTATGGGATTACTTAAGAGCATGGGACACAGGTTCACAGAACGGCTGAAATTTAAAGATGACATTATTCAGTGGATACATGTCTTCTGAATACCTGAACACAACTAATTTTAAACCAACTTCCCCAAACCCACAATATAGATAGAAGTATATCATGTGTTTCAAAGGCTAGACGAAATCGGCATCTCAGGCTCAGTCTCAGATGAAGAAGGAGGAAAAACAAATTATGTTTCTGTTTTATGGCTTTATCAGATCCTTAAAAAAAAAAAAATACCTACAACAAAAACTATCAAAACCACTATCCATCTGCTAAAACCAGAGACCTTGGGTGAATGGAAATTGGCCCAAAGGCAGCAGCACCTGAAAGACAGGAAATCCAGCACTCTAATGCCCAAGCTAGGCACCTGAACTAAGGAGGTGAGGCTTGTAAGCACTGGACCCCAGGACAGCCTGGATCAGAGTGCTCTGTCTTCCCTGTGAGAACCTTTCCCATTTGTACAGGACATTTAGAAAGCATTCCATACAACTGTGGTGCTACCACAGATGAAAAGACATAGGAAGACTTCAGCCTGGCAATGCTGGCACTGATGTCTCCTTAGGCAGACGGAAGACAAACTGAATCTTCACACCCAAGGGCAGTGACCCACAAGGTAAAAGGGTGGTTTTAACTCATTACGCTAACTTTTAATTCCCTTTGGGTTTGTTTTCTTTTCTTGCAAGCATGAAGAATGAAGTACTATTTTCAGGTTTAACAAGGTATATCTATTTCACGACTTCTGTGTTTCTCAGGGGAGAAAATCACATCATTTTTGGTTTAGCCTAGCCCATGTTGGTTGGCTTGCTTTCATTTTTTTCTGTCAAGTAAAAGAATCACTCAGTTGCAATACCTCACTTACTGACTTCATTCCCTCACAGAGCTGCAGGAGTCAGTATTCACACAACACAACTCCACATAAGCCCCACACCTGGCAGTCAGACAGAACCCTTCAGAGACTGCAGTGGGAAAAAAAATCATTCAACTCTCACACTGTCAAATTCCATGACAGATAAGATAAAGTTCTTAATAGGCATCGAGTGCTGTGATATAGGACACTGTCTTGTCAGAGTAACTAAGATGCTTTCATTCAGACTGGCAATTCCTGGACCTGCAGATCAACTGGACATCAGCTGAATGATAGTGGTTTGGCTATCACCACATAGTAAATTTGGCCCAGAAATATATATATATATTTAACAACACGTTGAACAAAAAAAGGTTTATCTACAATTAAAGACACAGTATGCAGAAAATAAGCAGCAAAAATTTAAATACATGCATATACCCCTACACTCAAAAAAAGAACATATTTTCATTACTTTAGCTTCCCAGGGGAAAGTTTCCTAAGATTTTAAGTTACCATTTTCTTTCTAAGCTGTGATGCTTTATCAACTCAAAGACCATGACAGTGACTTTTTAAATGTATGTAAAAGCAATATTCTTAATGAACAGCAATACTTTTTGTATAATTGCATTGTGTTCACACTTTACAATAAACTTTTAAACAGTTGTCAGCAATTAGAGCCCAGATTTACACTCAATTAACATCACTGCCTTATTTATTATCTACTAACAGAAGGTATTACTTTTCAGTAACACAAAATTCATTCTAGAACTCAAGGACACACACATCACTGCTGCAAGAGAGTCTGCAGTCAGCCCATCTCATTAGAGATGGTGACAATACTGACCACATGAGCAATTTTAGGATGTCTCTATGATCTCCAGGCTAATCTCCTGCGAGCACCTAAGCACAAGTCAGCAAATAGTACCCTGCCATTGTCCTCCTTTGCTTGTAAAAGGTGCACAGAGGGTCTCCTGGATATTCTTGTGTCTTCTAAGAGGAGTAAGTATCATTGCACTAACTGGTGTCTTCAAGTACACTAATTCCTGCGTGGTAGTTCACAACAGAGCTCTACTGCAGAAAAAAATCATGCCATTTTAAAATAAAGTCTAATTTATGCATAAAAATTTTCATTAATCCCTCTTGTGGACAGTATGTCATGATGATTGTTGTAAATAAACTCTGACTGAAGGAATTAAGACAAAATGTCAATTGCTACTATAAAAGTGAACAAAGAACTGTAATCCTGAGAGGCATAGGGACTTATTTTACAGAGACAGAAGAAGCAAAAAGATTTTTATAGCACATAACAGCCACTTGTGGATAAAGACTAAAAAGACAGTTGTAAAGATTAATTACCCAGAGGACACAATAGAAAACAAGAGACAGCCAAAGGATTTCCAAGTTTTTCGTTGTAAAAGATGCACCAGACTGGACTGATGGGCCCCCAAAGGCAGAAACTCCAACAGTTCCCCTGTGATTCAGGAACTTAAATCACATTTTCCAAAACGTCTGGAACTCAAATCACATTTTCCAAAATGACTTGCAGTCTAAGTCGCACACAGGTTTTTAAATGTGCCTTGTAATAGGAAAGAGAACATTTATAGCACTAGGAAACAGCTTCAGACTGGGAACTATCCAAGCTGAAGGATCACCAAGAGTGAGCAATATGAGATGACAATTGCTGGATGCCCTAGACCATGGAAAGATTTCTCATACTTAAACATATATCTTTGTTTTGACCTGTTTCTTTTTGACACTGGTAACTTAAAGGAAAGAAAAATGCCTTGGCAGGGACTGTTACCTACTGATCCAATAGATTCAGATGAAAATTAGCAGTGATGATATACATAAAACATTTTCTCATTCATTGTGGGGAAGAATTTAATGACTCCCATTTTTTTCTTGATTATCTGGACAAGTTTCTTTCATGACCTTAAACTGCTGTTATTCTAGAGAGCCAGGGAAAATATTCTTTTATTAGCAAACTATTCACTGGTGACCTGAGAAACCATAAAATTGAAGTTCAGTGAATTATAATAGTTATATCAAAAGTCTGGGAGTAAATGGCAAATAACTTCCTGTGTATTTTACTATCGTATTGTGCAGTCGCACAGAACTCAAATCACAGCCACTCAATCCAAGTTCAAACAAAAAATACATCAGGGGATACAACTAATAAGCTGTTACAGCAGCAGTAGACAAAATAATCATGGCTGCAGCATTGAGTCCCTATAAGAGCTAGAAAATGCAAGGTTATATAGAGCCTGATAAAATGGAGAACTAAAAATTGCCTGTACTAATGAGCATACAACAAATCAACATTTCCTGATTAGTTTTAGACTCAGTAGCTCACAGAAACCTTCATAATGGTAATCAGAGTTTCTAATCATCTTCTCAGAGGTTACCAGATTTTGACTTCCATTTTGGCATTAATTAGAGTTAGTTGGATTTGTTCTTGTTTCTATTTGTTTCAAATGTTGTCTCTTTTACTGCTGGTGATTTTTTTAATAGATTCCAATTTTCAAATTCTTTGGATCTTTGCAGTTATTTGGAGGAGAGAGGGGAGGAAAGAGTCTATGGAAGGAAATGTGTTATCACAGGCTTTTCCCAGGCTTTTCACTCAGACAATTAACTAACCATGGCAATGTCAGTGGTCATTTGGTCTTCTTCAGTCATGTTTCTACAACATTATTATATCATTTAAACCCAACAATTAATACCTGAAAAACAGTCAGCATCCTAGAAGCCTAATTAACAAGTTAATGTGAGTATCCATTAAAAAACAAACAAACAAACAAACAAACAAATATCTCAGGTAAAAATAAATCCTCTTGAGCTATATGAAAGCATCAAATAGGAAATGAAAGGCAATACAAAGATGGATGGACTGTTGTCAAGCAGACAAACACACAGAAACTACACAGCAAGCTATCCAGGCATTTCAAGAGCTGAATATCTTTTAAATTAGCATTGCAAACTGAAATTCAGTATTATTTTCCTTTCAAATCACACTCCCAGGAGATATCTTAGGCCATTTGGTAGCCAGCATGTAGCAGACAGCACTAGAAACATTTTTCAACTCTGGTTTAATCTTGTTGAATTATTTTTCCTACCATTTGTATAAATAATTGTAAACAAACACATAAGTACATATAAAATATCTGCACACATAGACCAACGATAAACCCAGAAACTGAAATTCAAATTATACAAAAATAATTGTGTCAGACACATTCAACAAATGCAGAAGAAGGAGAGAAAGCAAGACCAAGTTTATAATAAAAATTTAAATGTCAAAGAGGTCCAACTAACTCTGACATTCTTCAATTCCTGTCTGCATTACCATAACTACACTTGATCAACAATATTCCAGCGGGATTGAATCAGCAGGAGGCCTCTTTCCAGGAACAAAATTCACATTTGAAATTGTTTGCAATTCTTCAGGCTTTAGAATCAGAGAATATTACCTCCATGAGAACAAACAATGCTGCAAAGAAGAGGAGGGTTGCCCACTCAACTCTGTTCAATATCATCTCAAAATCATGGATGTCTGCTAGCACTAGCAGCCAAAGGGCTCCCAACATGGCAATCCAGCCTGCATGAGAGAAAGAGAGAGCACTGTTTAAACTTCACAGACTTGTTATGTGCTACCAACATGTAAGTTACAGTATTGTGATTTTCAAAGATTTTTGCCATATTTTTCTCTGACTGTAACAGGAAAAATTCACGGATACCACAGGATGATTAGTTTCTGTTTTCAAATTAAAATAAAATATAAAAGAATATAAAAGGCAAAGAAGGCAGAGCTGGGTTACCCCAATAATCAATGGGTTTGGATCACAGACAAACCTATAGGTATTTATGAAGAGTAAAGGATTCTGTAGCTCCCAAAAGGCTTGCTGCATCCCCTGGACCTTGCAGACTCAGTGGCTACCTGCTCTAGAAGATAATCAGGAAAGAAAACTCTCCTTAGGACAGAAGAAAGACTTAAACCAAAAGAGGCCCTTTTCAGATAGGGTCCTTCAGTACATCCTGAAGTGTTTTAATACTCATATTTAGGTAACTGATTGAGAGAAAATATAAATCAAATGCACAATCAGAGAACAAAATCAGCAAATCTCCTATCCCAGGAATGTTCACGTTCCCTTTGCACTGCTAAAATGCTTTCTAGAGCTGTTTGATGCCTCTGGTTCATTTATCTTAAAACTCCCAGAGTTCCCAAAACAGCAGAGGAAAGTGAGAAGAGAACTGTCAGTTCCATCCACCATGACTTTTCGATAGCAAAGTTGATTCCCTGTCTCATAAAACAAAGCAAATCTGTTAATGAAAATTAAATTCACTGGCTCTGAACATAAAGGAAGGGGGTATGGAAATGCGCTGCCTAATGTCTTCTGACTGTTGTCTTGGCTGTTTTCTGAATTCCATTAAAGAACAGTGGGCCCAACTCCATCTTAAATAAATAAAGATGATGGCAATTCCTGTTAGAATACTGCAAGGAGATGTTGGCATGTGCTGATTTGAAGCTGAGTAGCAGAATTTAACTGCTATTATATCAAAATCTAAGTAGCAACATTACATTTTGTGACATATATTTTGTATATAAGTACAACAAAGCAACGAACTAAAGAATTTCTCATTACTTCTGGAACAATCTGTGAAAATATCTTGGTATTATTTCTATGCTTCTGTCTCCAATGAAAACAAATCAACTTGAACATGCTATATGGAGATAACAATTAATCACAAAAACGTAATTAAATATTCTAGAATTGCAGAAGAAGTGAATGGAGCCAAGCATTTTCTAGCACCATGACTGTTATCAGCACACTTTAGCTTCAAGCATGCAGCTTTGCATGAGGGAACAGTGCCTGGCCTTACAAAGCTGTTCCCTGAGAATACAAACAGGCAAGGGAGGTGTCATCCTGCCGTGCTTCAGCAAGTACAGCTCTCCAGAGGGAAGTTCAAACACATCAGCTGCCACTTCTGGCTGCACAGAGCTTATTTCTGTCTATGGAGAGGAGTGGAGTGGAGAGGAGAGGAGAGGAGGGGAAGCAAGGGAGATGTAACTGTGCACTTTAAAGAGTGTCCAGTANACAGGACAGGACAGGACAGGACAGGACAGGACAGGACAGGACAGGACAGGACAGGACAATTTCTTGGCATTTTTTATTCACGATGAAGAATTTTGAAAGTACTAGGATACATTAAAGACTGGCTTCTCTGTTTATTTTTTTTCTAGCTTCTTGGACCACAAAGAGACCCATGAGGAAGAGAAATAGAAATAATTTTTAAACATAACTTCTCATTACTCTAGTGAAAGCAAAGCCCATTTACAGTTCCACAGACCACTTCCTTTACTGCCTTTTAGAGCCTTTGTTTCACAACAATTGATGCCCCAGAAATAGAACTTGGAGATAAATTGAATCTAAATTCTATTTCTACCTGTTGAAGAGGGTAACAGTTTCCATTTATTTTAAGAAAAAGTAAATGAAATTTTATTATAAAATGTATATTGCAAATTTATAATGCATTCTTCATAAGAAGAGACTTCCATGTCTTCTGCCTGGTGCCAGAAAAAAAGTACAGGAGAAATAGTTTGAGTGTTTTGCTTTTCTTATACCCAGCAGGGAAAATCACCTTTGGAATAATACTTAGCTCATGATGAGCAGACCATACTTGCAATCCTACTCAAAAAAACCCCCTTTGTTTTAAAATAGTCGAGCAGAAGAACTGGAAAATATAAAACACTCTAATAGAATCAAATAGAAGTCTAGAATCTGGAGGTAGGCAGGAGAAAGAAATGAAAGAAAAAAAATCACTATGTAATATGTAGGCCTTTCAAATGCTCGTTAAGAAAAATTTGTAAGTAATTTTGTCTGACCTACTACCATCTGGAAAGCATAACAAGCTTCCTCCGAACAAAGTGGAAATGTGGGTGCTGTGTGTTCACTTTACATGCACAGAACTTGGGGTAATGCATTTATGAAGACTGAGTGTACACAAAAATGTCCCTTTTCTGGAAACTGAAATGGCACTTGAGACATTTGAACTGAAAACCGAAGTCAGGATAACATTGCATGATCTCAGTGCTGGCCTGGGCAAAACAGCATGCTGCTCAAGACAGGGCAAGATTTAGATAAGAAGAGATAAAACTGTAGAAATCCAGGATAGGAAGCAACTGGATGCCAAATAGTCCTGCAGAAAAGACCTGAGAAACACCGTATATCACAACTAAATCTCATGGCCCACTGAAATACAGAACCAGGGCTATAAATGGTAAATGCTGTGAAGCAACTTCTGCTCTCCTCATCCCTGGTAAACCCTGAGAATACATACTGTAAGATGTATACCCGTTAAGAAATCTGAGACAGAGAAGGAAGCATAATCAGTCTTAAGAGCTGACTTTTGAGGAAAAATGTAAACAATCCAGGATATTTAGCTCAAAGGTAAGGTGATTAAAGAGGTCCTGACAAGTCTTTGGGTAAATACCAGGCTTCCCCAAAGGCAGAGAGCAACTTGTTTGTGGCAGCAGTAGTGGGTAGGACAAGACTGAGAAGGAGGTGTTAACAGCAGCAAGGATGACTCAGGCAACACAGTATTCAGGGTCACACATTTGTAGTGGTTGAGAAATAAGTAGAGGTTTTTTTAAAAGTCATCTAGACTAGCTTCTGCCAGATGAAAATATAGTACACTTATCTGTAAACAATGGGAGGGCCACGCTGATTTTTTTCATATGTTTTTCCCTAAGTATGATTTTCATTTCCCGTGTTGTTTAAAATACTTCAATTTTCATAAAGGCCATAGCATCTTTTTGTGAACTGTAAAAACCTTTTAAGCCCACAATGTCCATTACCGGCTCACCAGCAAAACTAAATTTGGTGCTTAGATTTGAATAATTATTCACACAGCATGGTATTGAATATATGAGTAAAATCCATAACTGTGTCCCAACAGCTTAGTCAGAAGACATCTAATTAGCTCCACAACCCCTCAAAATGTAGCCTAAGGATATATTCCAGTCCTTCATATATTGTGGTGTAATTCTAATGTTATGGAAGGTATATGCTTGATTATCTTTTTATTCGGGTGAAAAAGTTAAATCAAAGACATACTTCCAGCAGTGCTTGCTCTTCTCATAAAATATCTTTATCAGTAGTGCTGAATGTGAATGAAAATTTTCCATATTTGGTATATTCAAATTTTGTTTTATTTTATCAGGCATTCCTGAAAATACACATTCTGAAATTTTGCAGAATGTTTCTAAGTAGTACTTGCTATCCACTGATACGTCCTCTTTTATCTTTAATTTTTTTT
>VZRN01004865.1:679583-712527 GCA_013397935.1 Dasyornis broadbenti | reverse complement strand
TTTTTTTTTTAATAGATGAAGTTGCCTTCTCACAAAGCAACTTGTTGGTCTTTGGAATAGTCTCTTTTCACAGGTTTAGCTTCATAAAAATCATTTTCTGTTCTGTGCTGTTTTTAACACCACAGTTTAAGGTAATTCCTTGGGAGACAGAACAGTGATGGTGACAGTCCAAGACTTACACCACACCAATAAATACTTGGTACAATACAACAGGAATAAAAGAGTGCGAAAAAAATGGGGGAAATTATAAACCCATGTAAGGCAAAAGAAGCAGGATCCTTTGCAGATGCAAGGCAATTACATCAATAAAAACCAGAAGTGTTGCATAAAACAAGGAGGTAAAGAACTGACTGCTCTGTAATACCAGATCAGCACACATGGATTGGGAAAGGATGTGCTAGACTTTGTTGAATAGCTGTAATAGCATGAAGTCAGAATGGGAAATCATATTGGTCATTGTATTGTAATGTCAACACCTAACATCATTAACTCGCCAAACACAATTTTATAGATGAGATGGGATGGCATTCAAAATGCTGTAAGAAAGAAACCCTGGTTAGAGATTGCTGTAGCTGGACACTCCATCTACAGAGATGAGCTGACAGATATATAGCTGTCTATACCGCACCGGTCTGTAAATCTGAAAAATTATGGAGCTATCTCAGTAAAGGTCACTGCAAACACACTCTATTGCCATAGCCTTATTGACTCTTGTGAGCAAAAAACAATTTGAGGAGCTGCAAATATGAAAGGAAAGGTCAGCTTCTCTAGAAGGGAGCAATAAAGATCAAAGTCTGCACTAGCAGACAGAACTGTTATTGGTTCTTGGTTTTTTTTCATCAAATGTATGGGCAGCTGCCTGGACAGGGAATATTGTACATGCATAATTATATGTTTAAATACAACTGTGCAATTTCAAGGCAGAATTTTTTGAAAGTTATCCTAAAAGAAATTAAGACTGCAAGGATCACGGAAAGCAGATCTCTAGTATTTTCAGGAGCAAAGTGTTATGCTGACAAGGATGAATAATTAACATCTGGACCAGACTTTCTGAGTCTGAGTCAATGCTGACTGCATTAATTTAGTTCTGTTCCAACATTCTCATTATTACAAATTGTCAGATTTATTTCTTACTCATGTTCATGTACACTGTCCCAGGAAGTTTTTTGACATGACTGTGAATCAAAGATGTACAAAGTCTCTCAGATACAATTATGTCCATTCTCATTTAAAAAAAAAAAACAGTGCATTTTCACGGTGCAATCAAGTCTCTAGGCTGCACATCAGAGGCCAGTAGGACAGTCCCATGCAGAGCTCTTCTTGACCTCAGTGTAAAAATACCAGACCGCTTAAACCAACACCACCACATGCCACAAGAGATACCCGAGAAAATGGATGAAGCACAAGCAGGGAGGTTAAGAGCACTAAACAGGACAAATATATCAAACTCCACTGGCAACTGTTGCTGATGACACCTGGCGAAGAGGGCTGCAGAGCAGCCCCAGCAAGCACAACTGCAAGGATCTGGAATAGTCTCCAGAAAGTCCTGAAGACTTTCAAAGAGGACTGCTTAAAATCTCGGCTCTAACCTTATTATGTCTTACTTCATTGGACTGGATGCTCTCATCAGAGGCTACAACTCATTGCTTTTTTCTACTATTATCAGATCAACAGCTAAAGAAACTTCTTTAGTCATGGAAAGCAGTGTTACAGCTTCATATAGGAGGAGCACTAATGGAAAACAGCAAGGGAAGAAAGAAATTGCCACAGACAAGAGTCCATGAGTAACTGCAGCTAAAAGAAATACATAAGATGATTAAAAAGTCCAGGTTTACAGTAACTCAACAGTGGTTGGTTATAGATGATAAAGCAAACCTATGAGATGGTGAAAACTCATCGTAGGGATAACAAAAAGTGCAAGAAAAAAACATATAACATGCATACAACACACCTCATATGATAAAAATCAGGTTATCATGTAGAGCTGACAAACAAATATGGAAAAGTAAAGTGTAAAGCTTCAGAAAATATATGAAAATGGGCTCAAGTGGATTCAGCACAGGAAGTAAGAAACCATCAACACCAACAGCATTCACATCCTGGCAAAGAGGAGGAAGACACCCTTATCATGCTCATCTCATCCCAGCAAAACCCTCAAGTTGTCAACACTGTGTTGTGACTCCTCCCAGCCTAAACGTGTGACACTTAGCACCCTGGAAAACATCAAAGGGTGACCCTAACGTCAGAAAGAAAGGGAGGAGATACTGGGATTATTCGGTTGTGTTTTGGGTGGATTTGGGGTGTGGGGGGGTGCTGAGGGTTGTTGGTTTGGTTTTTTGTGGGGGTTGTGAAAGTTCTTTGGTTGATTCATTGGTCATTTACCGGTTTTTAACAGTTTATACTGCATATTGTTAAGGAGTTTTGTTTTGTACTAATTAGATAATTTAGACTGTAAGTGTTGGTATTATCAAAAGATAAATAGTAATAACTGCTTGCTTTGGTTGCACTGATACAACTTTTAATTAGACTAACAATAAATTCTCAGCTCCAGACACAGGGGGTGTTCCCTATTTTACCCACAATATCACAAGTTTAAAACCATGGATACTTTTGAAAGCAGGATCCTACTGCCATACACAGAGAAGGCATCCCTAATCCAACTGTTTTGGAGACCAAAGCCATTTACTTTACTGAAATATGTGAAGGAGTTTCCAGGCAACTGCAGATTATTCAAGCTGGTATTTTTAGCTCTACAGAAAAGGTCCACAAATGTTGCTTCCTAGGCTTTGCATCTGGTTGCTTAATTTATTAAGTCATGTTGGAAATTTCAAATGTCAGACTTTCCAAAATAATGAAATAAAAAATTTAAAATAAAATGGAAAAAAAAGAAAATAGAGACAAAGAAAAGAAAATAGTCACTGTGACAGCTCTAAATGTAGTAGGCAATAAAGCATCATTTGAGCCATTACTTAGGAGTCAAGATCTACAAGCTTTCATCAGCTAAAACTGATTCATTTCACCAACACTAGATAATTTCTAGATAAATGTTAGCTTCAGTGACAAAGACCAAATGTGCGCTTTTCACAATGAGGATACAGTGACATAGGAAGTGAAATAGAAGATGTGCTAAACTTAATGTCATTCTTGGCATCTAGCCTACACTTTCTTAAATCTAGTTCGTTCACTAGTTTTTATATCTTAATAGGTGTCTGTCTCACCAGCATTTTTTGTTTTCTTAAGCATTAAAAAGTTATGCATCAGCTTATTAAATTGGTCTGTGGTTTTTGTCAGATATTTTACAAAACAATTCTTCAGTAACACTGAATAGCTGTATAATGAACCTTTCATTTTAACTATTGCACAAATTAACCTGAAAGCAAACGTTGCAAAAATATGAACACTTGTTTTTTTTCTTCTTCTCCATTGGACAAACATTTAAATTTTTTAAGTGAATTTTGTATGTTTCTACAAATACCATTTTATTGTTTGTAAACAAATGTCGTATTTATACAATTCCAACATCACACAGAATAGTGGTATAACATAGTTCAATCTATTTATCAGTGATAAGAGACGAGAAAAATGTTTCAGAATAAATTTTTAAGTATAAAATTAAGAGGCTTTGACATTAACACCCCTCTCATGCTAATGGGATTTGTCCACACCTTTCTCAGCCCTGTGCTCCTCTATGAGGATATATAAATCTTTTGCACTTTAGGAATTCTGCTGCACCCTGTGAGCCAGAATCTTTCTCAAAGAGCTGTAGGGGAGACGTTCAAGTTTAAAAGCACTTTCACCATTCTAAAGAAACCTCTTAGCACAAGTTCAAATGCACATACATAGTCTGCCCCAGAGCCCAAATAAAAGCTGGGGTGGTGAGTGGGGGAAGATAATCAGAGTTCTTGAGCAGCTTCCTAGGATGCATCTTCAGAAAAAAACCCACACAAACTACATTTACTTCACTTGTGCAATACTGGAGATTTTTAGTTTATAGCATCACATCATTTAGTCAGAGATCTCTAAGTTAAAGATTTCTGCCATTGTTTAAAGCACTGCAACTCATTCAAGCTTTTACAAACACATGTACTGACCCTACAGATCTGTCTCAAAGTTAACGAAGAATCATTCCCGCAATGAGTTCCTAATTAAAATGGTACAGAAAATAAATAGATTAAGTTAGTTGTTAAAATCTTGTTAAATTGAGAACTGGCATCATTGTCTCTAAGTAAATATTGGTATGAAACTTCACACATTCTGTGATGAAATAACAAATGTAAGCAAGTTTGTGAAGCTCTCTAGGACGGTGCAGCCCTCTCTCTCTCACTAAGCAAGATAACAGATAAGTGTCACTCAGTTTCAGCTCTATTATAATTAGTAGTTCATCTATGTAAATTACAGTGTAAACTGAAAATTGAGTATTTCCACTTAAACATATGAAAATCAAAAGCAGGATGAAAATCAAAAGCAAGTAAACAGGAGAAACTTTAAATCCCATCCACTTCCCTGAATTTGAGATGTGACTCCTCTCTCCAGCTAAGACAAAATTTTTGGTATAATTTGCATAGTATTCTTTGTAGACATAATTGGGGGAGGAGATTGCTCTGCTGAGGCCTTTCCCATTAAGGTATTTAATTTCTCATGTGAATTTCAAAATTTTTTCCATATATTATGAAAATGAGTCAGTAAATAAGGCAACTGGTATTCAAAGGAGTGACAATACAACAAGAGTCTTTTATATCTACAGCAACTGAGCATACTTCTCCTTTATTGCTCTGGCAATATAATATAAAATAAGTCTGCACAACATGGCCTACCAAACAAACAGAACTCAGTATAAATTAAATGAAAACAGTTGTTTTCCTGTTTCTTCACTATTTCAGTCACAATTTTAAAATGTTTCAATGACGCAAGATACAATTAGTTACCATAAACTGCAAGAAGAAAGCTTCAGATCCTCAAAAGTAGCTGCAGCAGAATTTGCAGACTAAATCCACAGCCAGAAGTTAAACCACATCAATAGAGAGGATAAGAGAAAGTTTTGCACAAAAAATTAGGTTTCATTACATAAGCGTAGTCTCATCAAACAAGATAACCTTTGTTTGTAAATATTAAGGGATTTTAGCTTTACTGTAAGAATGATGTGGGAAATTTAGACCTTGCATGTTTGATTGACAAAAGGGACATGCAGTGCTGATTATACAACTTGTCCTACAACTGAGAAAGTTCATAGTGATCACGTTAGTTAGTTGAAAGAATAAAACAATTATTTTTTTATAAGTTCATAAATTTGTGGGGTTTGCTAACCCTGCTTTGGTTAATCATACCAAAGACGAAACCAGGCTGAATCACAGCAGTTGATCACCTCCACTGATTATTGACATCCCCAGAGACTATTCTGAGGGCAGATGGAGGTACTCAGCTTAAACATTGATGTCTGAAGGATCAGAGTCATCCATGGCACCAAAAATACCAGAATGGGCTCAGACAGTAGCAGTAAGACATAACCCCTCTGTACAAGCAAAAAAAAAAAAAAATTCAAGACAGCTCCCTCAAACAAGCAAATGGCAGTACTTAATTATGGAATAATTCAGTGAATCAAAAAAATCTCTCCCTGTCCCCTTGCCTAAATAATGCATCAAAGAAACATGAGAAAAACCACGGATGGTAACGCCATAGGTTCATCTGTACAAGAGTCGTATCTCCAACAGGAAAAATGGTGCCAGTAAGGCAGGAATTAATATACAAATAATGCAAAACCACAATTGTATTTCTCCTGGCATACCATCCCAGCTTCCAGCAGTCTGCAGTCAAAATTGAGACAGTATCTCCTCTCTGCAACAGGAAATTTCTCTACTCTTGGGTTTTCACCTTGTTCCTTGAATATGAGAGCAACAGAGTTTGTTGCAACCTTTCAGAGGAGGAGAGGACATTCCCTCATCTCAGAAACTAGTGAGCCTGGCCCTGTGAAAAAGATGTCCAGGGGTGGAAAGGAGCAAAAGTGAGGTGGTCTGCAAGCCCTGAGAGGGGAAGAAAAAAGCAGGGCCACAGAGACAATGCGTCCCTCTTCACGGACACGAGAAGGAATTGCACGAAGTCCACAGCAGCTCAGCAACTCATTGAACTGACTAAAACCAAACCAAAGAGAAAGGACCTTCCCCACAGAAGAAGAAGCAATTAGGCTATAAATTGATTTTGGTATTCTTTCTGTCCCCATCACTTTGAACACTCTCCCTTCAAAAAATCTAGCTTAAAATTTCAACAAAATCTTACCTTATATTACTTTTTAAATTTTTTGTGTGTTTTGGGACATGTCAATATAGTTCAAAGTTCTATACATGCCTGCCTAAAAGATAAAGTCAAAATAGGAGCCAGGTACAATCCTCAAAGGGGCTTTACTTTCATCCTTTGTCATCTTTTCTCAGATGTTTTATCAATGCTTTATCAATAAAATAAAATCTCATGGGGCCAAATGAAAATACTGTAGGAGTCTTACAGTTTTTAGTATCTGTTTTTTTAAAGTCTCAGTACTAATCTTTGATTAACATAGATATTTCAAAGAATTACACTAAATAAATTAATTAACAGGCACAAGAAAACTGAATAGGAAAGAGTTCTGCATTTTAAAAGATAGCTAAGTATGCAAATTTTATTATTTAAATTAAAATGTCAGTACCTTCAAATTATATTAATGATTCCAAGTTCATAATGAAAAAATTGTATCAGGGTTGGGGACTGATAAAGAATTTTTAAATATTTCTAATTCTCTCTACCAAATGCAATTTAAAGTTATTACATTTCTAACACTTTATCCTCTGTATAAACCATTATTCTGGCAGAAAATTAAACACTAAACTGCAATTTACTTTCATTTTTATGAGTAAAACATATTGAACAAATTCACCCAAGCCAAGAGAGCACTAGATGTAGTGTATATTAGGAAATATATTTCCATGATTTGGAGGACTAAAACTACTTCAGTAATGATAAAATAAGTGACAGCTATCATCAAGATAGTGGAATTCAGGAAACAAAAATGATAACTTGTAAATTAATGGAACCTGTAAACTTTTTAGTAGAAGTTTACAGGTTCCATTAATTTTTAGTAGAAATTATGTGTATGCTTCAGTAATATTTATTCATTAATCTGACAGGTTTGCCATGAATGCAGAACACAGGAGAAACTATACAGAATACATACCCTTTTTTTTCAAGCCCTTATTTACTTTCAAGGTTTTTATTCAGCTACTGAGTAACAGAAACCTACACTGCCAAACATTCCATTTGCTTTCATTTATTTTACTGGCATACAGGACAAAAAAAATGATCAGTTTACTGTGTTTCTTCTAGTATTGACTCCAGCTGCTTTGCAGTTTTGAAAAAATATCTTACCAGGAGCATACACAACCAGTGATGTTTAGTCTTTAATGGCTTTCTGGATTTTCAAAAACATTTAGAGATGTTGTGCTTAATTCAAGAAGTCCTACATGGTTCAGTGCCACTTATCTGAGACAGAAAAGTAAGGGTGTAAATGTATTTCTTAAATTGTCAATGTGAATGCCTCTCTTACGTTCTCAGCCACTGTGACTTCAAATGCCTTCAAATATTTTCAGCTTCTGCATTTTCCCACACCTTATTAATGTAGCACTTTTGCTGTTACCTGTTTGTCCATATACTTTTAAACTTCTTAACACACAGTAATCTTCATGGGCTGAAATTGCCCATTTCCATGGCAAATAGTCTGCCAGCAGCAGATATGGAAGGTCTTGCTTACAACCTGATCACCACTGTAGATCTACAACTGGCTCTATATTTTGCCCAGCAAAAATAAATGTCAGTGTAATATCTGTGTATATGATTATTGAGTTATTCATTATGAGCTATTTCTCTTCAAGACTGCTCCATCTTTGAGCCACTGAGACAGAAGTACATAGTGCGTAAACTCAGACTTCATGAGGAAAACATATATCTGAACTTCCATAACTTTGAAGAGCTCAGCAACCAAAAAAAAAATTCATTTTTTATTGGTCAGTGCATAGGTAAGTTTTATGACTGTCCTTCATTTAAATGTGAGATTTGATTTGATCCTGTTTTCAGGATACTTGGAGCTTGTTCTTACAGATATACAACTACCTGTATAAAAACCTCCAGATATATGTCTATTTATAGAAAGTATGCATAGAGCTACTGTCATTTCACCCATATACAGCGCACTCCAGTTTTTATTTTGGGAAATGAATTATTATAGTGATAAAGTAATGAACACTGTAACTTATACAAAGAGCTCTCTATACTTAAGAAATAATGCCAAACTGCTTCTTTGTTCTTCCACAGAGCTATTATTTTCTGATCTCTCTAATGCATCTTGGTCATTCATTCCAACAGTGTAAATGATGCCAAGGTCAAATTTGCTCATTCTGTAATGTTTAGCCAGCTCATTAGTATTAGAAAGTCCAGAAAATGAAGTCATGAGCACTCTCTATTATTTCTCCTGGGGTAACTGGGACGTGACTGCATTTTTAAAACCTGTTCCTCTCTTCCCAGAGAAACTGCTGCTTAACCTGGTGGAATTATAAGGACAGGGATATAAGAAAAGTGGTTTTCTGAAAAGACCCAGACTCAGAAGACATGACTAGTTTTTTCAGGGAGGTTACTGATTTTACTTAGAACAAAACTAAGAAACTTACCAAGATCTAGGTAGACGCCTGGAACAAATGAGTTGAGAAAAAACATAAGAATAACACATCCCAGCACTGTCAGACATTTGATGAGAAGAATTTTGTCTGTTATTCTGTGCTGGAGACAGACAGAAAAATAAAATTATTAATTGTATTAAAGAAGAAGATGTGTATTATGCATAGAGTTCAGAAAAACGTGAAATGCAAACAGCTGTTTCTGTATTGTATATTCCTCTTCAGCATAAAAGACAGAAATACTTGAACAGTTTTTGTAGGTGTGTATCGTATGCATCTTATGCATACCTATAAAATACCATGAATATGTGACCCAAGGCACTTTAAAAGATACAAGTATCTAGCACCTGCTGCATACATTCAGCTGTATTCAGCCACTCCCACCACAACTTCATTCCAGAAGCAGGGTTGAAATGCAACTCCTACTACAGAGGGCATTCCGAGCACTCTGTGGTTTTGTGATCTAGGACAAAATCACCTTTGTTTTTTCAGGCGTGCTTTGAAAACCTGTAAACTACTCTAGAGGTCTAATCTTTCACACTTTCTGTACAACTCTTATGGCCATGTCAAGCCTTTCATCTCTGTGGAGTTTGTACACAAGCATTGCCCAGCTCCTGCTTCCCTGTGTCAAACCCCTCATGCCCTCAGCCCTCAGACTCAGTGCTTTCCACCTCATCTCTGCTTTCACTGCCACCCCAGGGAATCACTTTATCCCAGACCGAGTATCCCATAGTTTAAAGTGCTACTAAAATACAAGGAAGTCTCTGGTTTTTAAAAAGTTTGTCTCTTATGTAAAGCCTTGAAAAAGGTGTAAGGAAAATCTGTTGGATTTGCTCTGGTTTGGTGTGACACCTAGGACAGGATTCTCCCAAAGACTTGCACCCCAAGGAGTCCAGTCAAGGACTTGAGCTCTCAGACACGGGCTTGGATTCATTAGTGATGCCAGTGAGATAGAGAGATTGCGACATTTAGACAATTAAATTTAGGAAATGTTAATCCCACTACAGAGTTTACATCTTCTCAGTTTCAGCATAAAGACTTAGGCAGTGATAATGTGTGCACAGCTAAGAGAACAGGATTTATCATGTGGTTTATGCCTACTTGAATAATAAAATCACTAGCGTCACAGAAGTGCATTAAATTAGAATCAGAGTTGTCTATATTAGGAAAAGTGTACTCTATTATGATTCATCATGGTTACAAACAACTTATTGACATCTGAGCCGTTCTGGCTATGGATTAAAAATTTAGGAAAACACTGTTGAATCATTAGTTGTTTCTTTAAGTTATATTTTTTAAGGAACAAAAGTACAAAACCTGACAAAACCTCACTATGTTGTTCAGTAACCTTGTCTGAGTGAGTAGCCAACCACCCTGGCTGCTAGCTTTTCTGCTAGCAGGAGAGCTATTAAATTTCTCTTAGATTCAAAGCACTATCTCTATATAAAGGCATAGCTTCATTTACATGGATACTGAAAAAAAACAAAAAACAAACCTGCCATCTACTTACCTTTTTCTGGAGTTCTTGGATATTTGTTTCCCAATTTTTATCTTCCTGTGATATTTGTCTGAAAGAAAATGACACCTACTTTTTTCCAGAGTGAAATCAGAGTTTTGCCAAGAGTGTTGGAATAAATCCCTCTCATCACATACAGATCACCTCTTTCCCCATATGGAGTAACTCATACCACAAAGGAATCCCAGCCTTTTACACCCAGCAGCAAAATTTCCATGAGCATTGGCTTAAGACTCCACTTTTGTTACAGACTGCACTACTACACAAACCCTTCTGTTCATGAAGAAAGCCTGGGAAAGAGCTAGACTCCAGGGTATAGACCTTAGTAGAGGATCTGGCTCCCTTAATAGTTTCAGGAGCTGATGTGTGTGTCCCTCTGTGATGAAACAAGGGTCGTGTGCTAACTCAGGAAGTCAGAACACATATGTTTCACATTTGCATTTTATAATGAAGTTTTTAAGATCCGAATAACTTCATCGTGTTATCGGCGCAGTCAGCCCTCCAACAAAAAGCCTTGGGGTTTGCAGTTTCAGGAGCAGTGTTGTTAATGCTAATGAATTTTCACGTTGCTGTAAATGTGCTGTGCTGGAGCAACCCTGATTTTCAAGATTAAACATGCAATTTTTATTTGTACTTCAGAAGGGTCTTCTTTAGAGTATCATAAAGTCAGATAATCTGTTAAAATCTTTTGAAAAGAAGACGATTTTAACAGCGTTTTTTGTTTTGAAATATTAATACTGTCACTCAATTCAAAGTAAACAATATCAGAAAAATAGGTAAACAATCTTATAACTGCACTAGTTTAAGAAATCATATTTACATTTTCTAGCTCAAATTCTTTAACAAGGTTATTAATTAAAATTAACTATGTCAGTTTAACTTTAGACAATTAACATTCAAAATATTTATCACTGCTATTCTCAATCATCAAATTCCATGGCATAACATTTGGTTTTGCCAGGATCTAAACACAACAGGGTTGTTATTATTTTTTTAGTCATACTTTATGTAAACTTCTTTTTTATGTATAAAAACATAGTTATGTCTGCACTCTGGTTCATACTGAAATTTTGATTATGGAATAATTGTAACACACAGCAATTCACTGGGGACATGCTTTTCAAACTCAGCCATTCACTGAAGAGAATTTGAATGTTTCAGTAAAAAAAAAGAAACTACAGCATCTTTCTGTGCTGAAGCTGCAACTACAAGGAAAAGTGTCATGATATATTTGGGATCTTTTTAAACCAAAAGCTGCCTGAAATTTCTAGACCTTTAAATTTGGGTCATATTGACATATATTTTTTGCAGGCCTTACACATCAGTTTTGTCCTAAAATACTTTGTTTTTTACTGAGGCTGAGGGTGGCTCTTCATATCTGCTCCAACAGCCATCTGATCAAGATAGAGCTAAGAATATAGGTCTTGTCCCAGTGAAGATCCCTGAAAGGGGAGGTGGAACACACTGGTCGTTGCTTACCTGTGAAATGTCCTCAGCTTCTTCCTCAGGAGCATCTCCAGAGTCAGCACCTTCTGCATCAAGAGGCATTTCACAGCAGTCTCCTCTCTGCTGGCTGGGTTAATGCGCTGAGCTGTCAGCCTCCAAACATAAATTTCATGCTTCAGCTCTGAAAAGAAGCAAAATTGCTTCAATATGAGATCCAATGCGTATGAAACAAGAGATAAACAAAATATGTGTAATGTGCTCTGGACTAAAAACTGTTTAGATTACTGGGATGGTTTCCCAAAAAAATTCCACTTAGGAAGCTGTTTTTGTCATTCATTTTGCAGAGCTGAAGTGAATGAGAAATAAATAGAAATTTTTCAAAATTTAAAATAAATTAACCACAAAGTCCTTTTTTGAAGAAAAAGAAGTACTCTCTTTAAATGCTTGCAAAGGCCTTCAGCAAGCTTTAAGGCTAAAATTGTAGCACATTCATTTTTCAACAAAAAATAAACTGCCAGTATACATTATTATACTGCTAACAGATACTAGTTCCCGGTGCAGTTAGGAATTACAGCAAATGCTCCTTCATGGTATTCAGAATAGACAGTGTGTTTCCATTCACTCTATGTTCATACAAGAAATTTTGTCTACATAAGGCAAAAGTGAAATTTGGCACTGTCTTATGGAATATTGTTTAATAGTGTTTTAAAGGTTTCCTAAGAGAATTTAATTCTTAGTCACTGAAAATATATGTAAACACAGCTACCATCACCTTCATGCTGATCTGGATAATATCTGATCCTGTGTAAGTTCAGACAGACTCATCAACACTTCGAAATCAAACTCTAGAATCTTGCCCCGAATTTCAATCCTTTTTGATTATTTCTTTCCCTGTACTGTCAAGGCCTTGGAGAATGACTAAAAAATATGTGTTCTTGTTCAAGAAGGATGTTACACTGAGCATGCCAAAAAAAAGCCTTTAATTTTACAGGAAATTACTGAAGAAATAAAACCAGAATATTTATTCAGAAACTGTCTGTGGAAATGTATCTTGTTGAAGCAACAGAATGTTTCCTCACCCTTCTTTTATGTTCTACTCAAATTTCATGTTATTGAAAGCAATATGTCAAGAATTCAAGGCTTTATATCTCAAGATCCCTGTTCAATCAGCAAATTGCTCTTGTTCTGAAAACGTATGTGGAACCCCACATCATGCAAACAAGCTATGAGCATAATTTATTAAAAAAAATTAATATATAGCTATATAAGAAAAATTTAAACACATTTTGATGTAGGCAGTGATGTTAATATTTTATGCTGCAAATCTCTAGTGGGTGATGACATCTGCTCTCAAAGAGAGTACTAAACATATTTAATTCCCCACTCGCCTTTGAAAATAAGTATTCATAATGATAATACAGAGTGAATCTTGTAAAGATGGACCATGAGAAGGAATTAGACTCAATAAAACTCAAACATTTAACAGCAAAAGTGTGTCCAGAGTCTGCATGGGTGACACAGAAGAGGGATTTGAACAGCAATTGACTTACAATTTGCTTGGTTTGTGTTTATGGATCAGCATTCATGCCAAAGTGGTAATGTTTGCATAAGTTTTATAGTGTAAGATCAGAAATATAAATTCACACTGTTGAAAGCCCAATGACCATCCTGGGTAAACAACATCCTGGTGCTCAGCTAAAGCTTTTCTTCCAAGAAGATGTTTCATACCTGAACCACAGATACCAAAAATATGCCAAATCTACCACTTTCCTTTGGTGATTCTTGCCAGAAGCACAATCTGGCACAAAATTATATTACAATATGGATAGGTCTTGCTTATCAAAGTATCCATATGACTTCTAGGTATCATTTATTTTTGCATCAACATTTGTGACACACACAGATCTAACAGCAGTAATTTTCCACTCACAGAGGGGAAAAAAAAGAAGTCCTTTCTGTACTGCATTCTTATGTGATTTTTGAGTTAATTGGACTGCAGCTTTGTAAGTGTCATCCATCCAGGAGAAAGAGTGTGATTTTGTCTTTTTCTCTGGCACCACTCATGAAGCATGAGCATCCAGTTTGCTGTTCTACTTCCCTATAGTTTGTCTTTGCTGCAACATGTTTTCTGATGACATCTGTTCATCCTGCCATAACATTTCTCCCCATCCTTTCCAAGTGAAATTTCACCACGGGTTTAGCTGATAGAGGGAAGTTGAATCATTCACCACCTAAATGAGATGGAAGTGCCCCACAGTCATTTTCATACAGAGAATGTATCTTGTCTCCTTTAGAAAAAGGCAGCTATCATCACTGTATCTGTGCCACAAACAAATCCGCAGAGTGGAAAGCAGCGTGACTTCTGTTGCAGATTCCTGTTCCACATCTGAAATGCCCTGGGGCTAATCTCCAGATTGAGCAAGGTTGGACTGGTGCTTTGTGGACTACGTTAAAAAATATACACGTGTCTTCACATGGCTTTGATCATGCCTTTATGTACAGCAAGTGCAAGGTTGATTTTTCAGTCTTTAGTTTGCTAAACATCCCAAGCATGTGAACATCTGACCTGCTATTGAGTTTACTTCAGAGAAAACCATACTTTGAAAATCAGAACAGTTGGCACATCTTTTATACAGGTACTCCTGTTGCAGTAAAGATTTGTGAAGAGGTTTTCTAGGTCATCCTACAGAATGTTTCTCCTATTTCTCTTTCATGCACACTCTTATTGTAACAGCCAATCGTGGCATCAGGTGATACATATTTATCAGCAGTAGGATTTTTTTTTTTAAGGAAATGAAATGCAGAACCTTCAAGTCAGCAACAACACAGAACATGGTCAAAATCCTTGGGGCCTTGCTAAACTTCTCCAATTTCATATCTGCAAAACCATTTAGGCACCAACCCCCAGAGTTTGAGAATATCTGATATTTTATGAGATACTGTGTTACACATGGACAAGGGCTTAATGCAACCACAGAGTCTTATCAATCACTTTGAAATTATGGCCAAGAGAGCACAAGGGCAACATTTGGCTGCCACTGAATAGAATCACAGGTTTGTCTCACACTCTGTCTCTTGGTATCCATAAGTGTGTAGCACAGCAGTTTCTCATTAAAGCAGTTAAATTAACATTTGACCAGTAGCCAAAGAGAGAGAAGCAAAGCTAAGTTTAGTATGCAGTGATCTGCAGCACAAAATGACAGGAAAGCTGCAGCTCAGTCAGGGAATTCAGCTCATTATGATACTAAAATCTTTGTGAATGTCATACATTCATAAAGCCCAAAAAGCACAACAGCAGTATACCTAACATTATTATTTCCAACAAGAGAATATAAAAAACTCCATTTCTTAGCTTAGTTATAGGATCAAATAAAGAATCTTCAAACATGTAAACCTTATGCTGCTAATCTGTTCTGATTTTGTCTTTGATCATGTTTTGCCATGGAGACCACAAACATTACACCCTGGATCCATTGAGTTTAATGAAATTTCAGCTGCTGACCCAGACTGTGAAAATTTTCTGTATTTTAGAAAATATTCTTAAATTGAAAACTGCATATTATTTCTGACAATTAATAGTCAGATTGATTTTCACTTGAGTAATCACACATTCCCTCCTACCCAGCTGCCAATAACAAAGAAGACATCCTCAAAAACTGAATGTAATTAATTCCTAGTCTCAGAATCTGAAAAGGCCAGTTTTGTTAATAGAAGATACTCAGAAGAGCATGACCAACCTTGATGAGATGATAAGAATTATCATCAAATGACAATTTTTAACTTGCACATGCACTAAATACTTAAACTACCTTTATGCAAGCAAAACAAGTTTGCACTGCTGGGCTGTGTCTAACAACATTCAAAGCATGTTCATCTGAATGTTCATTTAGTTTTTTCCTCCACGTGCTACTGTAGCATGAATTCTATCTTAACTAGTATGTAACTTTTAGTAATTTTTAAATCTCTGATATTATGTAACCCATCCTCTAAGCATTATTAGACACCAAGTGTCATCTCCATTTTACAAGTGTAGAAACTAAATCCAAAAGATGAAACCCAAGAGTACAAAAAATTGACCTTTAGGGATATTCCAGCTTAAATACTCATGCCTCTCTCCTAGAGGCAGCACCCCCAACAGAACACAAGCATGAGGCTCTAAATGTAGAAAAACAAACAAACAAACAAAAACAAACACACAAACGGGAAAAAAAAACCCTGAAATATTTTTGTCCTTCTTCGTTTGAATAGACCAGTTGATCAATAGTGGATAAAGATAAGCATAGGTACAAATGTTGCAAGGTCTTCAAAACTACAACAAAACATGCTTTGCCTTATTCAGCTAAATACATGCAACAGAATGCAAGAAATCTGCACAATGCTGCATAAAGCAGTACAGAGAATTTATATAAGCTTTTCAACTCAGTCTGACAGCTGGGGCCCCATTTGGTCATCAAGGCACCTAACGCCAGCTCTGTTACCCAGCATGGGATTGCATCCATCACACAGGAATTACAGGACATCCTCATCCCAGCAGCAGAGCACCTGGAGCCTGGGCAGAAAATCATAAAGCTCAGAGGGTGCCACACACCTAAATTACCCACCAGGAGTGATCTTCCCAACAAGTTGGAGTGGGCTGCAGCAGGCCCAGGAAAGAACCTACAACATTAAAAGACTAACCCTGATTTTATAAGGGAATAGTCAATTTAGGATGTGTATGATGGTCACACAGGACTCAGAGTAATCCACAGATATTAAGGGGAATTAGATTTCTCATAACATAAAGATACATATTATTCTTCAGTTAGCTTGTCCCTGAACAACAGGTGGGATATCTTTCTCTGAGGTGACATGGGATCTGTTCTCATCTCTGGGTAAATCAGATTTAGAACCACAAACTTATTTCAGTGATTGTGTGTTTGCCCCTCAGTTTCTTATACTGCAATTCTCCGTCTTTTAAAGGCAGGAATCTGAATGTATTTAGGTTCCATGTGTGCTTCTTGCCACTTGTCTAATGTGCTTACAAGACTTCATTCTGTTGCGCTGAGAATGGCTCAAGGAAGTCAAGATTCAAGTATTTTGAGCATGTATTTATCTAAAATTCTATTACAGTCTGTTTCAGAAAATTTTTCTCAGGTGTGAAATCTAGGAAAAATAATTCCAGCTTACTATCTAAAGTTTTCATTCAGACTGCCAGACTTGCCAATGAAAACCAACTTTGCTGATGTTTTCCATTAAACTACAAGTCTCCCTTAAAAAAAAATCTGAAAAATTCACTGTACTCTGCGCAAAAGCAAATATCTACATTCCAAACACAGAACATTTTGCACAAAATATAACTACTGCTGATGTCCTTTCAATACCACAAAAAGTGCTGCAAGCCATCACTTAGAAATGGTATTCCCAAGGATAAGGCAAAAAGAACCATGAAAAGATGCAGCCTCAAGAGAAAAACTGTCTTTTGGAATATTCCAAAAGATAATGCCTCTTCTAATGCTTTTAATAGGACAAAATGAGAAGCAAAATAATGAAGTGTACTTCAGACTCACCATAACTTTTATCAGTGGTTTAGAAGAAAAAGTGGTGACTAAAACACTGAACACCTTTTGATAAATGAAAATGGCAGAGCAATTAAAAACGTGTCAAGGTTACACTTGTATTTGAAACACCATCACAGTGAAAGCTTTCTGCATCAAATAAGCACAGATAATGTGTTACATAGGCCTAAATATTTCTTTTAAGCTCTGTACATTAGGAAGATCTTATGAACTTCAGAGCCATCAAAGTAAAGTGAAAAAAAATTGTCATAGCTTCAGGGAAGCACTGTTAATGGAAAGGCTGTGTCTTGCCAACCACTGTAAATCTGTGCAATCCTTTCACAGCTGAGGGACATATACAAAAACAAAGGCACACAAATTGTGTAAAAGAAACAGGAGATATCACTACCTAAAGTTTTACCTCCCATCAGTGATTTTCCTGCACTCATTCCTTCCATGAAAAATGTGCACAATAAATTGTGAAGTGCTGCTCTATTGATTCAAAATGACACTATATTACACTTTCTTTCTGCATAAGACAGGTAAAGTAATATTACAGTTGCCTTCTTGTGATAGCTACATTATCAATGCACTAAGCACATAAAATGAGATTGTCATATTCTCCTTGTTTTGCAATGTCAGAATACTATTTTTATCATCTGAAGACAAGAAGAGGCAGATCAATGTTTTTCTTTCCAAATGGAATGCTCTATCAACTCTAAAGCAGTTCAAAGGACATATACAGGATTTAAAGCATAAAATTATCTAAAATATTTAAATATATAAAAATCTTCAATCTGTGGCAAGTAAATAACAACATTTATTTTCATTCTTGATCATCAGGAGAGCTATTGACAGTGCAAATAATAAGACAGCTTTTGATTTGCATTTTCAATATAAAACCATAGCCCTGGTGGATCCTGCTATATTATCCAAAAAGGAGTAAACACAGTGTCTAAGACTACCTAGTTTGTTTGAGACTGAAAGTCTTACAGTTCTTTCAAATGAAAGACACAACATGTACAGAAAGATATTGTCTTTGATACTAAGAGCATTCACAAGAAAGCTGCACCTTTCAGTTTAGCATGCTAACATCCACAGTAGGAGAGTTAAAATGTTAGCTATTCACTATTCAGTGTTCATATATTCAACCGGATTGCAGATCAGAGAGAGAGAAAACCACACAAAAGAAAACAACCCACATTTTACTGTCCACATTGTTCTTCAAGATTGAAAAATGCTCCCCATAAATTCTGATGAAATTAGTATCTTGGGTGAGGACAGTACAGTGCATATTGCAAAACTTCCACGCAGATTGGGCTTAGAGCTGAATTCTTGAAAACATCTTGAAATATTTCTTTCTTTGGACATTATTCTCCTCGTAGTCTGCTTGCTACTTTCCCCACTTGAATGAACTTCCATATGAGGACAGGCCACTACTTCCAACATCCTATTAAATACCAATAATGCTTTACTGGAAGTTAGTTAAGGACCTACATAGGTACAGATGCACCTCAGGACAGAGATTTGTCAATGTACTTAATTCAGCTACATCATTGATGTACCTCTCACTGATTCTAACAAGAAGTAGTCCCTAAAGTTACAAATATGTTATTAGCTAAAATAGGACTAAGGACTATTTTCTGACCCTGAGCAGCACTCGTACTGATGTTACATTACACCTTATCCTGGGTGCCTTCTGTGTCCCTGAAGTGTCCTTCTGGTCCTAGATATTACTATTATTTTATGTGGGCTTTTTGCATTTCAAAGTGTCTGACACAGTTTTGGAGTTTTCTTGCAAGTCATCAGAGTAGTTCTTTCCCCCCCTTCTCTCCCTTTTCTTTTCTTTGAGAACATCTGTAGAGCTTCATGTGGAAGAAAGAAGCATTTGCTCACTCATCTGGTTACCGCGTTTCCCATTGTGGGAAACAGCACTGTGTTTTTCACACATTAAGCACTTTATACGTGACTATGATTAATTAGAAAGTTCCTTCTGGTGTTAGCTTTACATGCTGACTCTCATACTACCATCGGTATTTTCCCAGCTGCTGCAGACAGTGAGTTACACCAGAGGGAATAACGCGCTCCCCCCTTTCCTATCACGACTCCTGCTTAAAGGGTAGATCTCTCTTTCAGCCAGTGAAAAAATTGGAAAAAAGAGCAAGCAACAAAGGAGAAATGGGGAGCAGGTGACAAAGAAGTTATGCTAGGACAGAGAAGTTGTGCTCTTCCACTTTGGCAAAAATGGCTATAAGAATACTCATCACCAGACCATGTGCCACCCACTGTCCTGGGGATAGCAACCTTCCCAAACACTGACGTCCGCATCTCCACAGCTTGGTAGCTGAGACTTAATAGTGTATTGTAACACTTCCCAGGGACTCAATAATGTATTGTCAACCCTGACAGGAAGAAAAAACTTTGATTTCTAGTTTTCAGAATGGGAGTTGAAACAGTAAATTTAATTCCTCTTACACTCAGATATTATTCCCCTTACATATTCTTTAGTGAAAGTATAGATACATACATACTTTTTAAACCTTATCAGCTTACTCTTCTAATGCTGGCATCTTTTGCTGCATCACACAGAACAAGGAGCAGGTTTATCAGCTGCAAGACACACTCAAAAAGGTCCTCAAAAATCCCTTCGTTCTTAAAAACATTAGATTTTCTCTCTCATCGATGAGTTCTTCAGAGTCTTTTTTCTTTTGTTACTTGCCCCACTTAACCCACTGCAGGTAGACAGTGGTTCCTGGGGAAAGAACAGGTATTTTTGCTGCTGCAGAGGTGCTGCAGCCCACTCTGAAAACCAACAGGTTAAAGACACTGGTAACATATACTATTGAAATTAAGATAACAATGTATCTTCATAATAAGAGCACTGTTTTTAAAATTCATGCTAATCCATTTTAATAATATGTGTAGCCTAAAGCAGCAGAAAAAAAAAGCTTAAAGTACATGGTGCACAGGGACAAAAAATCTGGGGAGAATAATATACCAATTAAATCTCACATAACTTGTTTAATTGCTAATTGAGGGCAAGGTGAGGAAAGGCTGGTATTTAGTTGATTAAAACAACTGCTTCAAACAAGCCATTTGAAGTTATCACAGAACCATTGCAACCTGAGATGAAAGGACCTCTGAAAGCACCTTGGAGGCCATTCTGCAAAACCAAACCATGACAGCTATCTCCTAATGGAGCTGTGTTGGTCTCTTTCTTTCTCTTCCCCTTTCATAGAAAATTTCAATAGAAAGAGTGACTCTTCAGCATTTGCTGTAATTGAACAGCTCTGGATTAGGTTTACAGCAATGGACAAGCAGCTGATTACAAGAACACATGGCATACTGATGAGGAGACTGCTATATCTGAACAGAATAAGCTTCAAGTAACAAAGATTACCAAGAAATTAATTCAGGGAAATATGCTAGCCAGTGTTTCACTAGTACAGTGTTTCACTGGCAAAAATACTAAGTCAGTGAATAAACTTTACTATTCAAATTAATTTAAAATATTTTTATACATAATTTTTTAAAAATCCAAAACATATGCTTTAGAAGTTTATAGGTGAAAGAAAAAAAGTATCAATTGTATTTTCTAATATATATGTTTATATAAATGCTTTTATTTAAGGATCAATATTGCTTATAGTTGGCAGAATGAATTTTCTTGATGGCTTTTCAAAAACCCTTACTTTGCAGTGTCACAGGGAAAGAATCTGGACATGTTAAGGTCTGTGTTAATTTCTTTATTTCTCTTGCTCTCTGGATAAGATCTCTAAGGGTGCAGAAAGCTTCAGCTGTTTTAAAATGAAAATGTCTATCTGATACCAAACAGATATATAGGAGAAACGAAAATTCTCCTTAACTGTCTTAGAAAACAGTTAGCTAGGATAATATCTAGAACACCTCAAAGATATTTTGATCTAAATACTGGGAAAGACTTTGGCCTTTAGTGATATAAACAGGTAAGCTGAGTGAACCTTGTGCTGAATGGACACATCCTAAATCTTCCTAAGCAGTGAAATCTCTTCTCTGACCTGTTTATCAGATGGGATTTGAGACACATGGTGTAATCTACTGAGGAGAACACTGTCTCTTTCTGCCTTTTAATAAAACCCCAATCCTAAAGCAAACTTTCCTGGAACAAGGCAAGGCTCTACAAGTACTACTCATTTTGCCTAAATGAGGTACCTATCATGAGGTCCCTGCCACAGTTGGTCACCTTGGACTCTCCTTATAAGAGAAAAGTAAACTTTTGAGGGCTGCAATACAACTGTTCCAGCCCAGACAGCTACATTTGTCTTTAAAAGCTCTTATCTTTCTCCACAGATTACAAATGAAGCCAAGATATATCAATCGTATCAAAAGTTGTCCTCCCCATGATAAACAGACGCCACACACACAGAGGTTCAGTGACATTGTACAGCACATGAAAATGTGTGTTGCACGGTCAGTGAAAGACTGGACCTTAAGTCTTCTGCAGTCAAAAGTGAAAAAAGCATCAGTCCCAGAGAAGAAACAGTTATACTCAATTGTCTTTGTACAAAGCTTGCTAAGAAATTATACTTAGTGAAATACTTTTTACCTTGTAAAAAAATTGTGAACATTTGGGGGTTAATATTAAATTTCATCACTGAAAGAAAAGCCCTAGAACAATGATAAAAACTTCAAAATTGCTTAATAGAAAAACATAAAAGCATGAAGACAAAAAGGGACTGACACAGTCGACAGTCATTGAAACAGCTTTAACAAGACTTCTAGAGATTGTTAAGGTGAGCAACATAAAAAGACACAGATTTAGCTCTACTGAATTGTAGAAATTGTGCACCAGGGAAATTTAGGGTAGGAAGAGCCACAGAGGCAAGCTGAAAAGAACTTGGAAAGTTCTACTTTGATGAAATGTCTTTCACTGACCACAGATCAGTAAAAGATTACTGAAAAATCCAATGGAAGAAAACCAGCAGTGAGGGAATGCATCAGAGCACTGTTCTTGTCATAAGGGAAACCTGGGATATTAAAATCTAGGCTGTGAACTCAGCACCTTGAACAGATGTTATCTGTTGCAACACAGAACATCCTGGTACTCATGCCTATAGCAATAATAAATGATGCAAAATATTCCCTGCAAATTTTGTAAGATATTTAATAATTCATGCCAAAACCTCAATTCTTAGCACCAGAAAAACATCCACTTCTAAACATCAGAAAATATCACAACTAAAAGTAAAATCTGAATTACTAGTTGCAAAAATTAATGTTCAGAGAGTGAAGGAGTGGGCACTTCCATCTCAGAAGACAGCATTGCAGTAGGCACTACTCAGTTTCCATTTAGCACATATTCAGTGTAACAATTATAACCTTTTTTCATGCTCACACTTACCAACAATTTCACTTGGCTCTTTATTGTAAAGCTTTTTGTTCCAGTAGAGAAGTCTGAGAAAAGGAAAGGAAACCAGAACAACAAGGCAGATACCCACAAACATATGCCCTGTGAAGGCTGCAAAATCCAATCCCTGAAAATAAAAACAAAAACCTAAATTAAAAATCACTTATTTTTTCTACATTATCTACAGGGAAAAGTATTCAGATTAATTTATGTTAACATTCAAAAATAAATACAAAGCAATATAGTAAGTTCCAAGTACAGTATCTGCCATATTTATCTGTTTCAAGGAGACAAATCACACTACAATTTAATTCAGAGAACTAAAACATAGCATTCCAAGTTACTCTGAAACACACCTAATGTTTCTGATATGTATATTAAAAAAAAACCAAACTGAATCATTAACTTTCACTTCTCACTTAAATCACTGTAAATTCATTTCAAATCACACTAAGTCTCAGAAATAGTTACATTTTAATGACCGGTTTTTGTTTTAAACTGATGACAACACAAATTTTTACAATAATTCTATCTGAACCATTCTTCTACAGTAAAAGTACTATATGTCAATATTGTGTTTATTCTTCTTCCTGGTTAATAAATGAACACATTTCTTTATATTTTGCACAATGAAAACCTTTAATGAAGATGTGACCAAAAAGGTTAAGTAGAACATATTAAAAGGCTACTGTTTTCAAGCACTAAGAATTGATAGTGACAACTTCCCCTAAAACTGAAGTTGGCTGTGCTGTGGACCAGATGACCTCTAGGGTCCCTTTCAATCGAATTACTCCATTTTTCCATACTGCACACATTGCAGTGGATCAGGGTTAGCCTTTGGGCTGGGCTTTTCTGAAGCAGTCATGACTTACCTGTCCCAAAGAAATTATCCATGAAGCTCCAAGGAGGATAACATCCAAGTACTATGGTAGTAAGGAACTCTCTTATATTCAAAAAACAGAGGTTGTCTGAACTTGTGATCCCAGCAAAGCAGACCCATAACACTTGGAATAAAGCATGGTTCAAACCCTGGATAGCCCAGGTTGTCCCAACTGAATTTTCAGAGCACCCACTGATTTCCCAGAGACTCTAGAAAGTTAGTTGATCTCCCTGTGACACAGCTCTATGTCTCTATTGCCCCCTGTTTTTTAACTATGAGCTTCCTATAGATCCTTCTGTAATTCCAATGCATATTAAGAACAGCTTTCCTTGCAACAGCAGCTGATACTACCTCCTGTGTTAAGACTATTGGGAACTTACTACCTTAAATGTGTATTCTTCTATACGGTCAAATGCTAAAAGAATTGATGTGGAAATCTCCTAGTTGAAAGGTCTGTGGTTCAGAAAAGGAAGAAAGTTTCTCTATTGCACCACAGGGCATAATAAAAAGACACACAACACAAGAAATTGATGACAGTCATAAAGAACTTTCATAGCCAGATAAAGATTGGTGCTCTTTGGCAAAAAAATCCATAGCTTGCAGACAGTCAAATAAATCTCAAACCATAAATATGCAGACCTAGGATTAGAATTTGATCCTATTAAAATACATGTTTAAGCTTCAGGAGGTAAAGTCATCCCTACTTGCTATTTAATAGTAGATTCCTTGACTCTTCTACTCTTCAGACACTAAAAGGTGAAACTATACCTGTTCATTCACTGGCCTCTTGCTGTAGCTCAGCTACACCATTGCTTTTATGAGAGTCGAAGGAAGACTCTTCAGGAATTTGAATGAGATTATTTTAAGAATTGGACAGAAAATCATGACACCACAAAGAAAAATAATGTGCTTTCATTCAGTTTGCCTACACAATAGGTCAGCCACTCAGGTGTCTGACACCTCTGTAAGACAGATTTTACAAACCAGTTTTTATAAAGACTGGCCTCTGGGCATCAAGTTAAGATTTAGAGCTACAGGAGACATTTCTATGAGGGATGAAAAAAGGCATTCATAACGTCAGGAAATTTATAAATAACAATGAATGAAATCAGAAATTCTGCAAAGGCTCAGTGTAAGACTTGCCCCCTAAGTACATAAAGTCCATATCCCTCATGTTTATTTCCTTAATTACAGCCATTTAAAATTGACATCTAAAATCGGCATCCAAAATTGGCATCCTATCCGAGAGCTTACCCAACTTATATATGGGTTGCCTCTATGATTATAGCCAAAAAGAAAGAGAATAAAATTTTGGCCAAAAAAAGAACCTTAAAACATTAAAAGGTAAACTGGCTTTAGTTCAGAAATTTCTCAACAATTAATAACGTGCCATTAAACAGTTCAGAGAGTATGCAGAGTTTTGTATGGTCTCTAAAATGGCACAAAGAGAGGTAGGAAGCCACAATTAATTAAGCTGTAAAAACACCGAAGGTACACAAGCCAAAAAAAAAAAAGCCTAAACCTGACAAAAAATTAATTATCCTCTGAAAGAAAAAGACTGGGAAACAGGTGGTTGAAGAGCAATAAAGTAGTTAGGAGGGGTCAGAATATACTCAATAAGAATTACCAGAACAAGGAAAATTACTTTTGCTTTCAGACTAGTCTTACAAAAAAGCAGTAGAGATGAAGCTTTTCTTAGGCTGGCAGCAACCTGCCAACATCATAAAGAAGGATGCCAGCTACCAGGCCAACTGTGATGGTAGAAATTCTCAGTAGAAATACTCAGAAATAAAGATAAATGCTGACGTAGGAAGTAAAAAAGATAAATAGGAACTCAAAGAATTCTTAGTAACTCTCAAGTTTAAATATGTGATGTCTGTATCGCATGTTAAAGGATCTTGAATTTGAGGAAGTAGCTCATTGCAAATAAACACAGATACAAAAATCACTTGCCTTTACATTTTTATTATCACACCAGTTTCAGAGGAAAAAAACTATGTGTTTGATTCCTGAAATGCCAAAATGCAGATGTTTCTCAAAAAATATAGCACAAGAAATACATCACTTGAAGCCCACAACACTAATTTCTTGATAAAGAAAAACACCTCAACCTAGAAGGCAAACTAAAATGCTGAGGGTAAGAAGGAGGTCTCAGGTCTGAATCATAGTTGAAAGGAATTGAAATGAGCTAGAGATCACAATATGCTTCAAAAAACACAGGATTAATGCAGCTTCATGACTTAAGAGCTGACGTAGATAAGCCTTGAAAATGATTTGCAGACACCATAACAAGAAGAAGAAAAAAACGTCTTCTAAATTTTTTGGTATCCTATCCAAGAGCTTACCCAAACTTTTCAAAGGGGGTAGCTGGGCTGAGATTGAGGATCTTGTTAAAGTTCATGATATCTGCACATTGATCTTTCATATCTCTGAGATCTCTGGGGGAAAAGAAAACATGCTGCTCTGCTCCTACTGCAGAACAGCCTTCCAATTCAGCTGGAACAAATTGTTTTCTAACATGGAGTGTACCTATTTCAGGAAAGAGCTTGCACGACAGTATTGTTGGTGATAACGCAAGACTGGAGTCAATTCTCTTCCCATCACTTGCTCCTGGCTTTCCTTCCCGTTATCTCCTTGCATTGATCCACAAGAGACAGTGAGTAAAAATGAATCCTGATGATCACAAGCCTTGGACAGCTGATGCCCTGTAGCCATGAGGAGGCTGAGGACTACCAAGTGCACTACTTTTTAAGGCTGATACCAGAAAGGCTCACAGTGAAACACAGACACCTGCCCTCCCTGATGCTTTGGGCTGAGTGCTTGTCACTAGTCCCTCTGCAGCACAGGGAATGTGTTTTCAGGGAAAAAGAAAGCCAATTTCACACCAGACAGTCAGTACTGCAGTTACTGACAGCTATACCACTAGTTGCCAGCTGGCAACCTCTTGGAGGACTTGAAGAGGCGAATGGGTTTTCACAGACACCGACGATGCAGCAGAGGACACCAAGGCAGTGGCACAGTCGCTTTATCAGTTGCCCCTGTTCCCTTTCCCACACCCCAGATAGGACATGCAACATTTCCACAAAGCCTACATTCACACCCTTTGTGGCTGTGGATGGCACATTTTATACCTCCTGAGTCTTCTGCACTGCTGGGGCCAGGATTCAGCATTGTAAAAGAAACATTGAAGTGCTCCACATGTCTACTGCATACAACAAAAAGTCATTTTCACAAAGATTTTCTTTTCCTGCACAATACATTGGAATTGAATTGACATGCACAATAGGCAAGAAACATTCGTCTTCCAGGAGATTTCAATCTATGAGATAAATACAAAACGTGCTTCAAATGTCACTTACTTGAGGCTATGATGATTGTGTCAAATTTCTCCTGTTCCCCAGTCGATAGAAAATCTGAAGATTTTGTTTTAGCAAGACAACAGCCTAAAAGTTCCACTGCCTACAGATTCAGAGCTGAAACACAGTGGGCATCTTTCCTTGGTTTATAGTTTAAAATGCAAAGTCAAATATATCAATTTCATATTAGGAGGAAGTATCGTATTGTTTTCCTAAAATGCTAACTTTCTATCATCTTGATTATTATTTTTTTCATTGTTTCTGGAGATGTGAAATTAAATTCTTGTAATTCAGACCTTTCCAAAAGAAATCTGCCCTTTTGAATGATGAGAAAGCAAAAATTATAGCTAGGTGCAGCAATACTGTGTTTCTAGCCAGAATGTCCTTTACTTCATATTTTAAAACTAATAAACTGAGGAAGAGCAAGAGTAATTTATTATTTCTACACTGGTTTAAATATCGCTTCTGGCTGAGTGACTGAGATCTACATTGTCCCAGGGAGCTGCTCATGATACTGAGCCAGAAATCACTGATGGTCTAACCCAGTTACATGAAGATAATGGTTGTTTGAGACACTGATGAACTGCCTTTTTTTGTTTTGCATTATTATCTTTAATGATTACTACATGCCCAGATGGTAAAAATCTGAAATCAGATGTAAGCCCATACATTTTATTTCATGCACTTTACCTAAGTTTAATTTTCTCTTGAGAAAACGGATCAATGAAACATCGACAAAAGGGGCAGAGTTCTACAAATTGATTAAAAGTTTTAACAAGCTTGTATCCAGCAAACTCAACAAAAATAGCCTAGTAAACTAGGGGAATCCATTTTACCAGTGCTTGAAATATCTTTAAGCATTCATATACAGGATTTTATTTCTTTCTTTCAGAAGTATCTACTTTCATTCATAAATTTTTGGTACCACAATTTTTCATTAAATATAACCAACTAATATCACATCATGATAAATTCCAGCATGAAGGCTGGAAGCCTCTAAAAGGCAGCACAGGGAAACCCGATGTCTGTCAGTTTTCCAGGGAATTCCTGTTAAATGGCAGGAATAACTCTGAGTGGTATGCTGAAATCCCCAAATCCTCAGCAAATATCAGATTAACAGCACAAGCTTTATCACATGCTAACAAAAACAGTAAATAAAAGGATATAATCCAGTGGCTAGCATATGCTAAAACTCCTCTGCCCTTATCATTACCTCTTTCATGCAGATTTAGCCTGGATACAGCAGTGCACATGTTCCCTACCACTATGTTCACAGCATCATTTTGCTCTGGAGACCTATTTGCCATCCATTCTTTGAAGAACTTGTAATGTTAACTTGTAAGCCTATGCTTAGAGCACAAGCAACTTCTGATCTCAAAGGTATGATGGTAGATGCTTGTGAAGATTCCAAATACAGAAGATTTGCTGTCTAATCCTTCTGAAAGCAAGGACCACATCCAGCTGGTTCATGCTCTATTGTGCATGTAAATGTGCATGTAAACATGGAGTTCCCAAAGTCTGAAGCCCATATCTCTTCAAAATAAAAATATAATGTTGTTAACAGTGGGCACTCAGTGGCAGCACTCTGAAGATAATAAAACATTTTAAAAAGTTTTCTATTCACTGAAAAAGTTTTCCATTTGCTCTTCTTTTCCTTCCCTAAAACCAAAACATAAATGCTGTATTGTGAAAATTCTTCCAACTCCAACTAAGAACAAGCAACAAATCTTCCTCTCCTATTATGCAAATGTTCCACTGATTCCAATCATAATGGTAGGGAATAGATCAGGATTATAAATTAACAACAGCTACAAAGAAAAAATCCTTTTGACATTCATTTGCATCTCAAGACAAGTAAAGAGACTTATTGCCACATTTTAATGAGCAAAATGTTACAAAAATCTTATTTATTCAAACATGGTTTAAATAAAATATTTTTAATATGATGCGAGTTTTCCCCAGAACCTAGGGAGAAAATTCTCTCCAGCACTACAGTAAACAAAGAGTAAAGCATTTCTAACACTATAACCAAATAACAGCACCCAAAGTAACAAGGCTGCATTTCATTTCATGCTGATATAAAAGCCAAGGTTTCCTAAGAAAGTGTAAACTTGTGTAATATTCTATTTGGCTGCTTTTAAAGGTTGCTGTACAGCAGCAAAAGTTCAGGAAGACTGGTAAAATTCTCCTCCTGATAGCACCAAAATAAAGAACAAAAGCCAATCATCTACACAGTGCAATTCTCTATTCAACTTCCTGCAGGGGCAGTTGCCAAAATACTCCTGCACTTACTGTGCAAAGGTAACTCTGAAGAGGAAGTGCAAGAGAATGAAAAGAATTTCAACAACAGTATAAAAAACAAAAATTCCTAAGAGTTCCAAAAACACTACCATAATGCTAAAAAGAGGTGAAAACCAAGTATTTTCTGTAGAAAATATCATAATAGAAACTATAAAATATACTACATGGAGTGTTTCTATAATGCCCTTAATGCATTCAAGAACTTTTACCTCTGAAACAAGCTTAAAAAAAAAAAAAAAAAAAAAAAAAAAGGATTAAAATAAATTTTACTTTGTTCTTATGTAGCAAGTTCCACATGTATTTTAGACACAGAATTGTGGCTGCTCATATAACCCTTCTTCACAGCATCCTTTGCTGGAAGTAGTTTCAGAAACAAGACAACAATGTCTATATTTCTCCTGTTCAAAAGAGAGCATGCTGGAGCGGGTGGACAAAATCAGGAATCCAGCTATTAGCTCGACAGCTCAGGCTGTAAGAGGCCAGATGGTCCAAGTCCCTCTCTGCCCTCACTCTTGGCTTTACCCAGTTACTCGTGCCAGCACTTTTCAGGCAAATCTCCTTTAGAAGGGGTGAGCCCTAAGTAGTGAGGACATAACCCAGACAATGCCACTCTACTTCAGGGCCAAGGATAGGTCTTTGACTCTCTTTTATTTATATGCAAAGATATAACAATTGGCAATACAGAAGAGAAGCAGTGCAAATTCTACGGACATGTGTTAAACTTAATCTATTTCATTATGTTCTTATTTCTGTGATGCAACAAAAGATTTGAAAATAATCCAGAGTGAAAACATCTGGAAAGATTTTTGTGCTTGTTTCAGATACAGAATTTGCTACGTCATATTTACTAGGGTATTTATACATCTGAGTCCTCCTAAAAATATTGGTATCTCAAACAAGAAAAATGTAAAACTGTTTCTTTTCAGTTGTGATTGCTTAATTATTTCCCATGTTTATAGCCACTTCTAAAGGTTCTACAGACATAATGAGTTTCTGAGTATTCAGGAAAATGACCTGCATGGCAGGTGCTAATTATTCTCTTTTAGATTAGAAGTTTTAAATAGTTGTATAGATTTCATATTTAAAATGTAAAACTTAGCTATCAAATTCTCAGGTAACAATATTACAGTCTTCAAAGTGACCATCCAAATTAGCCAATTGCAGCACATTTCGAATATTTTGATGGTAAACATTCAGTTTATTAAACACTGTGAACTTTCAAAGACATTTTCCAGCCTGGAAGTACTTAATTAATTGGAGTGTATTCAGTTAATGAGAATAGATCTTTCTTTTGTAGAGCAATAGAAACATAAGGGACTCCAAATTAAAAAAAGAAAAAACCTAGGATTTTATACTACAATTCCCTCACCCCACTTGCACAGTTATTTTCTCACTAGCTCAATTAACTCTACATTTCTTTAGAATGATTGATTTATTTGGGGCTTTTGTGATACCAGGCCAAAACAGAAAGCACTTGCCTGGTGTCCTTATAGATGTGCCCATTCCATAACTGCCCCTTCCATGATGCCGTTTGTTGGTGGTGATGCAGGGTCAGGAGAAGGGCAGATCTGCCCCATCCTGGGAGGGGCTGCCCCTTGCATCCTGAGCAGCCTGTCTCCCTGCTGTCCCACAGCACATCAGGGAAAGGGGACGGGGGACAGTGCCAGAGGCGGAACGGGGACTTGATTCCCTCATATTCAGGGGTAGCAGGGGTGGCTGAACGCACAGAAAACTCAGCAAACACCAGCTCTGTGCAGATGCTGAAGGCTGCAAACACCTACCAGCAGTGCCACAGCCGGTCCACAGGGCAGAGAGGCCCATGTGGATGGGAGGAAATGGTGGCACTGGGATGCTCCTGCTGGCAAGTATCTTGTGTCCTGCGGCCCCACCCAGCACCAGCCACTGTAGTTTTCGCTTTGGCACCAGACACCCAGTAAACAACGGAAGAGCCAAGTGTTGGAAGCTAAAATCTGTCACTGCAGCCTGGAGATACCAAAACACTGTCAGCTGCAGCCTGTGCTGCACAGGACAAGCACATACCCCCTTTCTCATATCCCTTTGGGCTGCAGTTGAAGGATAAAGTACCTCCTGTGTGTCGTGGCTCTACAGGGGTGACCTCGCTGTAAAGATGTTGAATTGCCCGTATTTAACTTTTGAGAGAAAACCTATCTGAAAAAATGGATGGATTTTCATCTTCATTTTCACATTTTTCTTTTTCCTAACTTGTTGCCATGTCTGCAGCTCTCCGTTGTTTTGCTTTTTTCTTCACTTTGCCATTGATAAGGAAATCCTCACCAAGAACCAAAAAAGGAAACTTGTATTCTCAGTACATATCAGAAAGTCTATTCTTCTCTATTTTGTCCCCAAAAGATCACTCTCTTCTGTCGGATCATCCTACTAAGCAAGAAATAGCATGGCAAAAAAAGTAGATTATGTTCTGTTTATATGGCTGTCTAGGGGAAGAGAAGGATCAACATTGCATAAGTCAACACCACTACTTCATTTTAGTAGCCGAACAGACTGCAGTACGTACCTTCTTCGTCAGCTCCTGCTTTGAAACAATAATCACATTTGGCGGATCCCCAACAGCGGTGGCAGCTCCCCCAATATTTGTGAAGATTACTTCCGCAATCAGAATGTGCCGAGGATCAAGATTAAGTACTTCACAGAGCCTGCGGTGTAAAGATAATGAAATTAACTTCTTACCCCATGCATAAATTATCTTAAATCTTAAAGTGCCCAAAAATTACAAAATGCAGTCATTTTAAACATACCGTATGTATATATTGTTAAAGCATTTATTGTGCTACAGTAATTCTAGCAATATAAATGAAAAAGTATAGATTTCTTTTTACATTTAAAATGCAGATATTAATGGTTACAAAACTGATGCATTTTATTAAAAGTAGTCAACTATTACAAGAGTTGGACTACACAAAAAACAGCATTTCAAATTTTCAGAGAGATACAGCTTTTGAAACTGCAGTCCTTAAGCTGCACTGACCTGTGGAAAACTATTCTGGTCAACCATAGGCTCTGCATTCAGCAACAGTGATTAAGTTAACTTAGGGGAAGTAGTGGTAGAGGATTGTTCAGGCTATTTATTAGCCAGGAATCATCTATAAGAGACTTCAGCTTTCAGCCTAGGTTTATCCAGTTTATTCTGTTCCTATTTTCCTCCTTCTGGAAAACTTGATCCATTTGTAATGAAACAAGAGTAGAAAATACTCATTCCTCATGGTTGAAAAAAATCTCAAAATGTTTTTATCAGTCTAAACATACTTAGTGCTTCTTAAATAGGATGCTGCTTTGATAAGAAAAAGTAAAATGCTTCCTTAATAAGAAGCACTCTAAAGTGCTCTGACAACTACTGGGGTTGACTCAGTAACTTCATGATCCGCTTGAACTCAGAGCCCACTTATACAGAGTAATCTTCACACAGGTTACTCCAACTCACAAATTACATTTACGCACGCACCCACCCACATAGTCCACTCATTTCTGAAGTACACATTCAACTTTAAACTTGGGCCGTGGTAAAAAAGACTGGAAGTAAAAGCCACACCTAAGCATTTTGGAGTAAGGAACAACTGATTTAATCCTCACAGCTTGTCAAAACATTGCTCCAAAATGTAAAGATGGAGGCCACACTTAAGTTATTGACTCCTCTACCTCACAAGAGATGGGGTGAAGAGTGTGCAGGAAGAATACTTTCTCAGTACTGCGGTCACTGCAGTGCTGTCACACATTTCCCTGAAGTAAGGGTTGAGCTTCACTGTTTAGCCTAAGTCTGTGTTATTAAAACCTATATGTCAAAGAGAAAAGAGTGTATTGC
>VZRN01004865.1:603179-679565 GCA_013397935.1 Dasyornis broadbenti | reverse complement strand
AAAAAAAAAAGCTTGACTTGCATCACTTAATGCTATCACCAAGAGCATCAATTTAAAACACAGAAAAAACACTGTCAGATGACATATATATCAGCACATAAAAACTCCGGAAAATAACTGTGCAAAAATACACTATTTCCCCAGCAGCATGAAATCATTCAGTTAATGGGTACTTTGTAGTATTACTGGTCCAAAAGTATCAATTGTGGTACAAGACCACAATTGTACTTGTAATTTTAACTCCACTGTTGTTTGATTTCCCAGTATTTCAAAATATAATCTAAACTTTTCTTTAGTGATTCTTTCTTTTTGATGGGCCTAGTGATAGCTTGAAAATAGAGCTCTGATGTAAGTCAGAAAAGGCTAAGCCCAAAGTATAAAACCGTCAGAATGTGTTATCTATATGGCAGCATCACAATTCCTCAGTTTACTTACACTAGTTATATAATCCTCATGTGTACAATTATTAGCCTTTTCCAGTTCCCAATAACAAAGTATCTTGAAAATAAGCTACAGCTAAAAAGGTGTAGTTATTACTTCTTTTATCTTATTTTACTTACTTACTACAAAATGCAGAATGAAACAAGTATCGTGTTTTATGCCTTATTATAGGAAATATAAACCCTTTTGTTCATAGAGTCAGTACAATTTTCTGTAAGCTTCATCTCCATGGCAATGGCGACTGCACAGTGCAACATTGTGAAGCTGTAGACAATGCCAGTAAGGTAAAAACAAAAAATGACACCCAGTATGAAGCTTTTTGAAATAGTCAATTATTTGGTTTTAGAAGGTGAGATAAAATTTTATTTTAGTTTTGATAGTGATTCAAAAACAAATGTTTCCCACATACTGACTTTGCCTTTCTTCAGTGTTGCAGGCTCGTTCAGTGTAAAACTAAAGGATTTAGCATACATTTAGTACAAAAGTCCATTACTTAAAGGTGGCAACAAAGGCAGAGGCTCTCCTTTCACAAGGATTGACATGGAAAATACAAGAGGCAACAAGTACAAGGGAGATTTCAACTCAATATAAGAAAAGAAATTTATAGTGAAAACAGTTAACCACTGGAACAACCTCCCTAGGGATGGGGTAGAGTCCCCAACACTAGAGGTTTTCAAGAAGTGATTGAAAAGCGACAGATAATCTCATCTAGGCTTCCTTTCCCATGAAGGTTGGACCAGATGGTCTTTCAAGGTCCCTTCAACCTAGGCTATTCTATGATTCTTTGAAAACAGAATAAATGTTACAGTAACCCTGGCTGTGAAAAGATTTTTATGCTAAATTGATGTCTGGATTTCAATCCATTCCCAAATAATATTTATCCAAAATATTCTGGAACACAGCTAAAGCAGACTTGGTGTTTAATAGTTCCAGTGTTGCTTACTGCTAGAGGTGTATTTATTGATTAGGGTACGGCAAAGCCATCTCTTTAAAATATAATCGGACAGAAGACAAATGGAGCTTTCATTCACCAACTGTTTCCCAGGCTAGAATAAATTTCACTTGCAAAATTGGTTTTTACTGCTTTACACTGCATTTTAAAGAGGGAACATATCTTAATAGAATTTTGTGTACTTTAATGCGATAATGACTGCAAGCATTACATCTCTGAGAATAATTTTTAAAACACACTAGGTCTTTCCAAAACTGAACTGGATTAAACAGATTTGCCTGACCAGACACAAGTTAAATTCAGGTTAAACAGTAATTTATAATCCCATATTGTTTAAATGTAGTTGCAAATCACGTGTTATTAATTTACAGAAATCTGAAGTAATTAAATTCACTGTTATCTGCTCAGAGTTCCAAATATCTAATCTCAAATTGTGGAATTAACTAGTAGCTGTCCCAATGACATGATTACCAACAGGAATTAAATTCAGATTCTCATATTCCAAAACAAAGCTGTTAGATGAAATATGGACTTTTTTTAATTTTTTTTTTGTCAGAAGGGATAACACCTTCACTAAAACATAAATTACTATCTAAAATTGTATATCAGTATCAGCCACCAAAAGATGAGGCAGCTTTAATTAAAAGATTCTGCCTGTTTTACAGGAAAAACATTTCATCTATTAGGGAGCATTTGGTGCAAAATGCTATTGTAGTTCAGATATGGAGACAAACCAGAACAGCCAAGGCAGTATTCACAGGTTTCAGATATGTGCTCAATATTAACGCAAAGGGAAAAGGCAACCCAACCCTATGAAAGTGCTAGCTTTTTATTCTACCACAAGAGTATTTGAAGTTCTGATTTCCATTTAAAGGATAAAAAAAACCCCTCCAAACAAGTATTTTGCACACATGTGTACTACTGATTGCTGGCTATAAAAGACCAAGTCCAAAACCATAACAATAAAATACCTTATGGTTACTGGAGTAAAGAGCAGCATGGTGGTAACATTGTCCAAAAATGCAGAAAGAATTGCAGCAATGAGGCACAGAAGCGTAATCATGGCCCACACCTTGCCTCGAGAGAACCGATAAGCCTAGGAAAAACAAACAGAAGCAAAATTAAGGAGCTAGATCACTCCAGCTTAGATTTCAAAAAATGATAGATAAAGCAACACTATCAAAGTCAAGCAACAATGAGCTCAGAGTATTTATTATTCCTTTACTATTACTCCAACAACAATCTCTCCAATATTAAACAATTTGGCAAGAAAATGCTTCATGGAAGTGGACAAACACTCCCATCATGCAAATGAAGAAACAAGTCTGAAGAAACATCACACTTTGCTGCCAGTCATAAAGGTGGTCTGTGGCAGGAGAAGGGCTGAGCCCCCCTCTTCTGCCTGCATGCCCAGGTGGACTAACGTGATTCAGAACTCCCATCCCCTCCACAAGCTGGGACACTTTCTCCATGCTCAGAGCAGCACTGACAAGCGAGTGATCACACATGATCAAACATGATCAAAAGGCTGGAGCACCTCTCCTATGAGAACAGGCTGAAAGAGATCTGGGTTATTCAGCCTGGAGAAGAGAAGAGTCCGGGCTGACCTTACATCACGTTTCAGTACCTAAAGGGGGCTGATAAGAGAGCNAACGTGATTCAGAACTCCCATCCGCTCCACAAGCTGGGACACTTTCTCCATGCTCAGAGCAGCACTGACAAGCGAGTGATCACACATGATCAAACATGATCAAAAGGCTGGAGCACCTCTCCTATGAGAACAGGCTGAAAGAGATCTGGGTTATTCAGCCTGGAGAAGAGAAGAGTCCGGGCTGACCTTACATCACGTTTCAGTACCTAAAGGGGGCTGATAAGAGAGCTGGGAGGGGGGGCCTCTGGGCAAGGGTATGTAGTGATAGGATAAGGGGGAATGGCTTTAAACTGAGAGCACAGGTTTAGGTTAGCTATAAGTGAGAAATTCTTTACTGTGAGGGTTGTGAGACTGTAACAGATTGCCCAGAGAAGTTGTAGATGCCCCATCCCTGGAAGTGTTCAAGGCCAGGCTGGACGGAGTTTTAAGCAATCTGATCTAGTGGAAGGTGTTCTTGCCCATGGCAGGGGGGTTGGAACTAGATTATTAAGGTTTCTTCCAACCCAAACCATTCTATAATTCTATGGTTATGATTCTATGAATTACACTTTTCATGTAATCTTTTGTTCTGCTACTGTGCAAAGGTCTGTAGCTGCTTTTCAAGTGTGATCATAAAGCTAATGATAGTTCCCATATTTCCTCTCTCCCACTGCCAGGCATAAATAGAGATTTCAGCTACAGCAGAACAGCAGTCCTGGGGAAGTCAGTGAAATACTCAGCTTAATACTGTCCAAAAGCTTGTGTACCCTACTGGGGACCTTTAACTTTCTCCTGTAGAAACAGAATTGCATTAAGGGCTTCCTTTCATCCACAAAGGATTTTTCCAGTAATACAAGTTGACCACTGTCATTTCTAATGTAATGAGTATACACTGGTCTAAGAAAGATTCTTCAAAGATAGTGCTTGGTGTGACAGATTTGAATAAATACTAACCTGATAAATTTAGAAATAATTATAAGTACCAAACAAACTTACCTTTACTGCACAGTAGTCAAAGAATCCTGTCTCTGAAAATATGGCCACCAAAATCATCTACCAAAAGATGAAGAAAAATATATTAACTTGGAACTGATATATAACAGTAATTGAATTATTACTCAAAACTAAAGCAAAGCAGTTTGTGATCCTGAGAAATGGACTTCTTATCTGACACAGCTTTGAGAATCTAATCACCCTTATATTAGAATATCCACTACAGCTGCCAGATATCTCTAGTTAATGCATCATATGGTGAAATATACTTCTCAACATAAGCAGTCTGTAAATGTCGTACTAGTCTGGTTCAATTTTATTTGTAGTGACTAAGTGGGAACCATACATTAAGTACTCAATGTATCTCCCTTACATCACTAATCAAAAAAAAACAGTAAGCGTGTTTGCTTTCTGCAGCAATGCTCTACAGAGCACAGAAGATAGTGGCTTCAAGAACTACTTGCATTTTCCCATGTCTGGGATGTTTCCTGTCCTTCTGTCTTTGCTCGCAACAGAAATCTTTTTTGCTTTCTTTTTCTGTGGGGAAGGCAGGGAGCAGGGACCAGTGTCAGGAAACAAGAAAAGCTCAGAATGGAAACAAATAGTTGTAATTTTGTCTCTGTATATTGTATATTTTGGTTAGAGTCTAACAGCACTTGGACAACACTTTTTACCACAAATAGCTCTGGGCAAAGTGATTAAAATAATACATGATTATAATCTCATCAGATATTACTTCTCCATATCTGACTCGCTTTTTTGTAGCTTCAGACACAGCAGTAAGACAAAGGAAATCACTTTGCCAGCTGAGTGTGTTTGAGGAAGGTTTTGAATAAACAAAATTAAAAAGATAAATGAGAGTGATAATACTTGGCCCTTAAACAGGTCTTTCCATTTATGAACCCCAAGGATGTTTTTAGCATGTTATCAGCATGATTTCACAGATTTAAAAAAAAATACAGAAAAGGATCAACATTTCAAAAGACTCCTTCTGAGGTCTGATCCTCATTCTTTTTGGTAAATTCCTTAAGACACAAATTTTCATTATAAGCTGTCTGTTAAAGTACAATTAACAAAATATTTTAAAAATAAATATCTCAGCACATTATTTCAGCACATTTAGAGCAAAAGATATGTTTTAGTTACCATTCCAAACAATAATGCCAATGTCTCATAGTCAATCCACTCCACCACTTTGACCATACTTGGCCTCTGCAATCAAAAAATACAATTATTAGTGAATGCCACAAAACACCTAACTTGTGATTAGTTATGATTTATAAACTCCACTTAATTGATGAGCCATTTAAATAAGCTGGGATGGAAATTAATAAGTGTTCCTACAAGCTACATTAAAAGGACTTTCTATTATTACTATTAATACTATTATTATTACTAATTCAAAGTACTGCTGGCATCCTAAGTGGGTCATTATCAGGCTATTGTCTGGTCTAGTTGTTCCTTACATAGCATTACAGAAATAAAAGATAACCAAATTACATCGTACACTCCGTTTTCCTTTTTGGTAAGAGAACAAAAGCATACCAATTCACCTGTGAACAAACTGGAGGGAATGTAAGGGAACAAAGTAATGATGTGGTTATGAGAACAACTGAGAAAATCAATCTGAGGTTTCACTACATAACTAAGAGAAAGCAGTGGGTGAAACAAAAGGGCTGGAACATGTAAGCATGAGATGTAATTATTTAGGGTAGTGTAAAGCAATGTATTTCCATTTAGGTTTGCTTGGTAGCCTAACATTACTGAAAATAACAGTGTTAAACCAACTTTGGATTAAACTGAAAATGGTTCTAGTCAGCTTCCTGCAAATCAGAACAAAAAAGCATCATTGAAGTCTTTGTACTCTCTTTGTCTATACATTAGGCCGACCTTCTTTCCCACCCCAGTTTCTGTCCTACTATGTCTCTTTCTTAAAAAACACTGCTTTTCCATGTGCTCAATTACAACAGGGCAAACATGGAAATTGATGATACCTGCTACCACAGCCAGAAGCAAAGTGAGCGCTTACAGTTTGATAACTTACCTCGCCAACAATAGCTAAGGCGGCTAAAGCTGCCAAAGCGCCCAGCATTGCTGCAAGGGTCCTGTGAACAATCTGCAACAAAGGGTAAGAATTGATCAGACTCCTCTAAGCATCTCCTTACAATTAAAGAGGAGAAGGGGAAAGGATAAAAACTCATGTAAACAATTCTTTTCTTGGTTTGCTTGAGGTTTTTTTCTGTCCAAAGTATGGTTAATTACTTCACTATTAAAAACAAACAAAAAACCCCACAAACCAACAAAACAAAAGAAAAACCAAATAAAACAAAACAAAAAACCAATCAACTAAAGCCATGCCTGTGTAAACTCTCCTAGGAAGTCTCAGCACTAATCTATAGGTTGAGAAGGGACTTCAGCACCAGTTTCTTATATTTGCCAGCAGGTGACCCAAGGATAGCAATTCTTCTTCCGTAACTTAAGGATCAAAAAGCCTGATCCTGTTGGCTTCCCTTCATAGCCTATGGAAAGAAGATGCATGCCCAGGAGGTGCTCCACCTTATTCTTTATAGGGGCTTGTTCAGCAAGCGTGCCCTGAAACTGTGCATTTTTCTCCAGGAACTCATCTGTAGTTATTTAATCCTCTAAGTCTGGAAGATCACAGATTGTATAAAATAACTCGGTTAAAGTGAGCATGAAATTAATGAAAATCACACTACAAAAGACTGAATCTAATTACTAGCTTTGGCTATTAATGTGTTTAAATATTACCCCAACACAAGCTAAAATTATTGTTAAGAAAGAAATAAAACAGTCTAGAAATATTTCATTTGCTGCTAGTTTCATAAGAAATATTTTGCTGATATTGAAACAATGGGATGAGAGCATCTTAAGGCCCTCCTGCCTGTAAAGAAAAAGCAAAAAATGAAAGGTTTGGGTTTGTTTTTTCTCCTTGATTGTAGAGTTCTAACAGAAATAGTAAATAACTACACAATTTACCAAACTACTAGAAAAATAAATATATAAATTACTAACTCAAGAGTCAAAAGAATTATTTGTCTCATTCTTCTGTTTTCCTTAAAAATGCAATGAAGAATAACCTATTAATGGCCACAAAGCAGGAGATCAGACCAAGGTTTTTACACACTAATTACCTACTTGTTCAGTGCACAGATTACAGCTCCCACCAGCTCCTACAGAAATATGTGTGATAATTCACTGGTTCATTTTTGATTTCCAGCTTCAGAGCATTGACATGCAAACACACATATAGCCCTTCTGATTCTGCAAAGATGGAGAGCATTTGGTAACATTTGATAGTTCTTCTGGCTGACAATCAGGTGCAGCAATTAGACCTAACAGTTCTCGCCAATAAAAAATGCCAAGAGGATCTGTCCATGAGGGAAGGGGATCAGTTGCTTACAGGAGCAAAGTAAGTTCAGGTGTAAACTACTGGGAAAACCTCAGCTATCCTCAAACTGAAGGTTTTCTCCTCATCCAATCCCCACCCACGTTACATAGCTTTACAGTTCTACAGTTTTACAGTTCTCAGAAAGGTATCGTAGGGTTGTGAGATTTGTTTCATAGGTCTCTGAGATTTGTTTAGCTACAGATTTTTTGCATATTTCCACATAAGCATTTTTGCTGTCACTATTGTATACTTAATTGCTTACATTGGGTTGACTGCATTTTTCAGTTTCCAAGAGTTTGCTGTCACCTATGGGTGAAGTTGGCTTTAATTTATGGAGAAAGATGAAGGGGGAAAAACTGTACAAAATAAGTCATCTGTCAGTTCCTTCATTCTGGTAGTTTTTTCAAGAAGGATATATAAAAGTAAATCCTGAAGAATGAAAAAGGACTATTCAGGTGCAAAGCTTTATTACAAAAAATTTAGCAGATGTACAACCCTCCATTCCAGTAAACCATCAAGTGAAAATTATAACGTAATGTAAAGCCCAGAAAGCACACTTATGTAAACTCTGAGACATGTAAATATTCAAAATCTGAGATTTGGGGAGCTTTAGGAAATAATAGATTACTCTCTTTAATTTTCTTTTCACAGAAAATAAACCCCAAACAAATGACATATTTGCAAATGTATTTTTAAAAGCTTACAAATGTAGAAGTTAAGAGATGCAGGTTACAAGTTGTGTCATTCTTTGAACCATAATTCCATCTAATACAAATTTGGAGGGCGTTATATCAAGCAAAATTCCATTATTATTCTTTTGAAAAATAATACAGATGACCAAACCCTTTTGAAGCCTGGGAGGAGGATGAGTATCTTTTCAGGATGAGTCTTGGAGTGTATCCATAAACAACAGCTCAGGTAGAGAACTGAAAGAGCTCAGAAATAAATTAAGACGGAGATTTAATCCCGGGAAAGCTGAGAGATTTAGTGGACTTGTGAATCTAAAGACCTTTTTAAAGGTTAAGTGAGAAATCATCTGTATTCATCTGATCCTTCTCACGCTTGAGAAAGTGCATACCCTTGTGCAACGACCATGGAGATGAGAAAGACAGAATTGATGAGGAGGAAGATACAAAGATTTTAATTTATCAGTTTGCATGCTAGAGCTCCCCACCTCCCAATCCAACTGCAAACCTTATAAACTCTTTGCAGAAAGGGCATCTTCACCATCAACATCACCTTTATTTTTGTCTGAAGAATACCTAGCAGTGTTGACTTACTGTGACAGCAAGGACAGTGCTCTTGCCTTTTTCAAAGGGACAGTTATCCCAGTACAAACTACTACTGAAAACAATGCAGTTCAGATTCCTCTCTTCACAAGGCAGGATTTAGTTGTAGAGCTCACTGATATAGGACATTACAAGGCTAAGAGAGAAGAAATTTTTTAAAAAGGGAATGGATATTTGCAGAATTTTATATAAAATATTAAAATACCAAAAAATGCAACAGTGAAGGCTCTTTAAAACACCATCAACAACATACGTGTATTGACAGCAACATTATATGGTCAATTCAGAATAAGCATAAGCAAAGACTAGGAAAGACTACTACAGCAATTTTGTTTCATAATTCTCTGTAGAAAGTTTGTCTCATGATTGCCTGCTGTGTGATAAATACAATGTGCTGAATGCTGATTCTGATAGTTTCCATACTCCTAATTCAGGAGTTCATTTGAAAGTAAGAGATTAAAGTAACCCAAATAATTCATGCCATAACTCTTTGTGCTTGATACTAATTAACAATATACAATTCTAGAATGATAATGCAAATTGGATTTAGAAAGTCTAGACCTTCCTCAATTTAAATTTCTTTATCTATCTGAAAGTGCTTTGGAATTTTTGCACTGAGTTCATCGAATCATTTGGTAGACTGCCACAGCATCGTTATAAAATTATTCCTGGTTCCAAACACTAAATCGTGTATGGTGCTCCACGAGGCAAAAGGAAACTATTTAGAAGCCAATTGAACGGTGAGCTGTGTGCTCTTTCAGAGCATACCTTTCCCAGCCAAAAGCCAGGGTATGTGTATTTCTAAAACGTGTTTCTGAAGATATTTGGTAAATGATACATCATACCAAACATTTTATTTCCACAAGTCCTTTGTCATAAGGCATAAATAGCCATTGAAAGATGATTGTCAATGGTTTTAATATAAAGCTTCAAATGCAGCCTCCATTAATTTCTTATCCATTTTTTCTCCAGTCAAGCCTGTTTCATTAAAGTTTTTATTTTACTGATAAATTAACTTACATTTGATAGAGTGCAGAATTTCAACAAGGACACACCTATTACCAAGCCTATATCCACATATGGGTTTTATGTGTTTTTCACCTACCTCCAGAATATCTGAGATCTTCCTTATAAAATCAACAGCCAAATCCCTCTTAGACTTTATGAAGTCTCTAGCTCATTTCTTTATTCTCAGGGGACCAGGAGGGAGAGAAGTAAAATTTACTTTAGGATAGCCTTTTTCTGACTTTGTTTTGTATCTGTTCCTTGTTACGTATTAATAAGGGTTTACTGAGTTAAAAGAAGATATCCTCAGCAGTGGAAGAGGTTTTTTCCAAAGACAGTTTGTTTTTCCTAAAGATAATCAAGACAGTAGTAGCCTGAACATCTCTGAAAATGCACTCCTCAGTCAGATCCCTTTATGGAGTTATCTTATAATTTGCTGTCATGTACTTTATAAATTTTGGTGGTCTGCTTTGCCTTAGACTATTCCAGTTGTTTTAACAGGATACAAATGTAACTTCAGTCTTTCACGTGTACACATATTTGATTCACTTTTAAGTGGATCAAAATTAATGGATCAAAAAACCCCACAGTTTGGAAAATTAATGCCAAAGTCTAACATTGGCATCAGAAGCTGAAATCACAAATGGAAATTGGAGAAAAATAACGGCAATCTAGCTAAAAAATTTAGGTAATTTTTCCTAACTGTCAAACAACATAACTGAAAATTAGGACTAATAATAGTAAACAAGGGTCAAAAAAAGCCTTGCCATACTTTGAACTCTGACCTGCTGTAGATTCTTTTCAAATGTGAATGGCATCAAATTCTCAATTCATGGAAATTTGCTTTATTTTTGGCAAATTCTGCGGTTTGGACACAATATAAAGCAACAGACTAGAAATATAGGATATAGTCAGAGGAGGTCAGAGCAGCAGAAAAAGACGGTGTATGATGACAGACATACCTCTTTGACTTTCAACATGCTCGACTATAGTAAAGAGACTGACCAGTACCAGTCAGTGAAAGCACAGCAACATACCTCCCCTTCAGGTGGTGATGGCAGCTAATGCTTTAGCTCCTCACCCTCCTTCCCTCAGTTTGCTCTCTAGACAAGCTCTGCAGAAGCAGCTTTGCAGCTTCTTTAGCCATGGGGCACTGTGTCCAGCACATTGGGAACCCCTCACAGGGAATGTGTCTCAAGAGCTCAAGATGCAAAATGAATGATAATAGAAAATTAATTGCCTTAGAATTACTTAGTTAAACAGTGGCAAGTAAACTCTGTAGGGATTTTAATGAGGCAAAAGGGAACTGCTTCACATAGCTTAGAAAGTATGACATGCTGGTGCAGCGTGCAGGGATGGGCTAGAGCAGCTCTTGAGGCAAACATGCAGGGTACAGCTGCTGAGACATGATGTGCAGAAAGGATCCCAAAGGGACAAGGATCCCAAGCACCACAAAAATCTGTGACAACAAGAACAGTTATTTATATTTTCATCTGCAGATTAGGACACTATACATTTGTATCATATACATGCAGACATGATTCATAAAGTAAGACTTTACACTAGGTTAAATATTTAGAAAACCTTATCATTAATCTCATTTTTATAAGTCAAAATATGTCAAAACTGCATCAGTGTACATATGTATGCCTTATTTGGGAAAAAAAATCCTGGACCAAAAGTTTACCCATTTTTTACAAGAAATCTGTGATGATTCAGTAAAATAGTACTGCCATTTGCATGAAATATGTGACCAAGACCAGTTAAAAGCACTGAATGGAGAAATCTATGGATTTAGAAACATTAGCTGCATATCTTAGTACTAACATGCATTCTTATTCATTCTTTGCACAATAAATGGTTTCAGCCTGTAACTGTGAAAAGAATATTCTATATACATTCAAATGAGCTCTTTTTAAAGACAAATGCCCAAGCCTAAAGAACTTTTTTTTTTTTTTTTAACAGAAACACTAGATTCAGTATCAAATCTTGTAACTTCTGAACATCTACACAACCCCAAGGTAAGAAAGCACCCATCTTTGACATTCTGTTATCATACCCATTTTCACTCAGATAATGTACTAAATTACTTGTTCTGATTCCATGTCTCAAGTGGAGGAAGCCCTGGTATAAATAACCCTGCCTTTGGGGAAGTCATGGAAGGCAACAGTTTGTCACTTCCTAATGCAATGCTATACAGTAGAAACACTATATAAAATTATTATCTTGAATAGAAAGTGATTAAAAGTAATACTATATGGTGTGCAAGATAATGCCTGTATTAGTACACTTTTATCCCTATGATTCCTGTGCTGGTTTTTGCTGGGGTAGAGGTACTTTTCTTCACAGTGGCTGGTATGGGCCTTGTTTTGGATTTGTGCTGAACACAGGGTTGATAACATAGAAATATTTTTGTTATTGCTGAGCAGAGCTTACACAGAGCCAAGGCCTTTCCTGCTTTTCCTACTGCAATGCTGCCAAGCAGACTGCAGATGTATGGGAGATAGTGAGCTGGGATAGCTGACCCCAACTGGCCAAAGGGATATTCCAGACCATATGACATTATGCTCACTATATAAAGTGGGGCAAAGAAGGAGGAAGGGGGGACGTTTGGAGTGATGGCATTTGTCTTCCCAACTCACTGCGAGCCTTGCTCTCCTGGAGATGGCTGAATACCTTCCTGCCCATGGGAAGAAGTGAAGTAATTCCTTGTTTTTCTTCACTTGTACATGTAGCTTTTAAATTCCTTATTAAACTGTCTTTATCTCAACTCACAAGTTTTCTAGCTTTTATCCTTCTGATTGTTTCTCTGATCCCTCTGGTGGGGGATTGAATGAACAGCTTCCTGGGGCTTGCCTGCTGGCTGGGGTTAAACCACAACAGTATATTAACTGAACCAGCTAAGAAATACAAGGTAGGGATATCTTATGCCTCCTCTCTAGGATAGACTGCCCTGAAATTCTGTGATTAAGTAACTGCATTAAGCTGGTATCAATTCTTTCTATACATAAAATACGATGCAGAGAGAAACAGAGAGAGAGATAGAAAGTTAAGATAAAATTACTTTCTGTGAATAAATTACCTGATTCATTCATTTCTCTCTTCTATATAGAAAATCTATAAGCTGATTCTAGATTCTGCAGAGATATTTGTTACTCCATAGCTCTGTCAGAGGCTTTGAATGAATAATGTGCACAATTTACAATCTTTTCAGTGTCTAAGAGTTTTCTCCCTCAGCAATATCACTGCTTGCTGTTTATAGAGAAAACTGAATGGACTAAAGCTTCATGCTGATATGGAACATCGAATTAACTGGATCAAAGTAGCCCTTGAATGATGCAATGACAAACATATCCTTAATGCATGAGATGAAACAAACTACTGAAACCTTTATATTTTCATGCCTTGGAAACTTGAGGAAAAAGCAAAGCTGGAGACAAGAATGTAGAACTAGGAAGGAAGGAGGGAAGTATAATTTGTACAGTCGATGGACAGAGGATCCAGAAGAGGGTTTAATCCTATATGATGAGGGTTGAAATGACTGCTAAGCTGAGCCTAGTTTTGAAATAACCCCCCACGTCATAATATTGAGGTAAGAAGGGATGAAAAGGTATAACATCATACCTAGTCAATATTTCTATCAGAATCATACAAAAGAGAGAAGTCTGCCACACCTGTATCACTATAGCCACAAGTGGGTGTTTTCCAGATGCCACCTGTTGGAATGGTTCTGATGTTAAGAAAATTAGTTTTATATATCTCCAGAAAACTCAGAGAAGGTAGTATTCAGTAACATACAATACTTGATAGCCCCTCAGAGTCAAATTTTAAACTCAAGTCTTTGTACTTGGTATGAATTGGGGGATTTTGTCTTGTTATAGAACTGGACAGATGCACAGAAAAATGAACGAACCATGTTCTGTAAATCAGGGCCTTGAGTCAAGTCACATTAATAGAAAGTGGAGCCCTGCAGAAAGACAGGATGGTGATCATTTTTATGTGCCAAGGCACTCACTGCAGTAACATTTTAGCTACATAAAACATGTTTTATATGACTTAAGTAAAGAGATCTGGTCATGAGCCAGTAAAGGACCTAGAAGACAATAAACCAAACTGCTGCTGTGGGCTGACATAATCAAAGCCATTGTTTACCAACAAGCTGGCCTAGGAACAAGCTTCCAGTCTTGCAAGGGTCAATCCAGTTCTCCACCCCATCTCATCAGGGTTTGTGGACTCCATCCACATCAGGTACTTTGATATCATTCCCAATGCACACCCTCATCTTTTGTGTTCTAAAGGCATTATTTGTGAGGACTGAGAGACCCTCATTACATTTACAGTTTCAGAACATTTTCTGAAGAAGATGCTACCATTTGTATTTTCCCACTTATCTCAGCATTCTCAAGACTGATGAGACTGTGAATTTTTAGTAAAGAAATGACACAGACCAAATCACAAAAGTGAGAAGGGAAATGTATTTTACATTCCCTGTGTGAATCTTTGTCAGCCCTCTTTAAATAGTAGGATAAAACAACCATACAGAAATTCAGCTTTGCACTATGAACAGCAGTATAGCAAGCTGCAGTACTTGCATCACCTTTACAGGGAACTTTCTGCTCTAGCTAGCAGCTCCTCTGGAGAGTCTTTCATCCCTGACATCTCGTCTCTTTTTCACTCCACTTTTCTTCTCTGAATCTTTTTCCTCTTTAAATCATGTCATCGCATCTCCCTTCAAGCCTGCCCCCTACACTTTCATGTTTTTTCATTTACTTTTGCCCTTGCTCTCGCTGAAGGAAGACACCATCTGAAGCCCCAAAAAGAGCTGAGTGGTTCTCATCCCTGTTTGTGTGCATTAGAAGTGTATGTGCATTCTAACAGCTTATTAAAGTTTTAAGACTTCATGGCTTTCTACCCCTCTGGTTGCCGTAGGCAGGGTAGAAGTTGAACAGCAACATTCAATTAAGATAATTTAATGTTCTCTTCCCTCTCTCAAACAGAAAGGAAAGGGACCAAACCACAAAATACATAGTATGCAAGGCAGGGCAATACATTTGTGTTTGTCAGTCTTTCACAAATTGAACAAAATACAGTTCAAAATTAGGTTTAAAAGGCATAGAAAAGCAAATGGACATTTGGAAATCAGTTTTTGCATATAGTGTTGAAAATATGATTTAAAAAAATAACACTCTGTGGAAAGAGGAGCCTGAGTGTCAACATCTTTTAAAGCAGACAATCCTATCTAGTCCTTAGAATAGTGAGCAGCACCATCCAGTGGCAATTTCTTTCCTATTTAGTTCTTAATTAAGGAGAGTTTACATACTTCTGAAGTACCATAGTACCCAAAAGAAGGTATTTTTCTTTCAAACACACATATTCAGAGCACATCCAGACTTCTACCAAGATAGATCTAACAATTAGGCAGGCAATAGTCAGTGTAAAATCAATATTCATATTGGATTAATAGTACAAAACTGTTATTATAACAGATCAAGCTGTGATCCAGCTGAGGATTCTGCTTGCTGTTATACAGCATTTTTGTTTTAATTGAAACTTATCCCTTTCTCATTCTATGAATCTTTTGCTTCCTTTATGCTTCCTTTCCTTTGTTGTAGTTAGGGCAGATAAAAATGACTAGTTTATTTTGATCTTACTGGTGCTGGCTCTGTCCTTTAAGAGCCTCCTCATTGTTAGCAGTGGCTCTACTCTACACAAGCAGTAGAAATCCTGGCATCTCAGGGGTACTGCTTCAATCCTCCTCATAAGGAAAAACTTGCATTGCTCCTGCACAGCAGCTTTAAAGTAATTTTGAGCTTCTCAAAATGCACAGAAATCAAAATTCACAGAGGTCACAGCCTCCTCCTAAATTAGAGAAAGGCATTGGGGAATGACAGTAAACCTTGATGGTCCAAACTGTTCACTTGGTAGCTCAGTAACACGCTGTTTTCTCTGGAAGAATATCTAGGGTGCCACTTGTTGAATATTGCATTCTGGGGGACAGGACAGATGGATCTGTCCCATGTCTGGGTATCCTTGTCTAATTCAGTCCTCCAGCATCCACCTCAGCAAGCTTTACTGAACACCCTCAATTTATCTCCTAAATCCAGTACTTGTGGGGATGGCAAGAGTGTCCCCATTACAGCGCACATTTTCAGCTGGGGGGGTAATGGGGGAAGTAGACTTTTGAATGGTAAAGGTGCTTTAGAGTTACAGGGACTCCAAACTAGATCCAAAACAACTTGTTGCCCAGGGCGGAGGCAGTTAGACTGCTCCAGAGGAAGCTAGATTTCTATTCAAGGTAAGCTTTACTACGGGATTTTGTAGCTGGGTTTCACTACCCTGATTTAGGTCCCATGCAATCCTCAGAATCCCGTATTTACAACTTCTGGGCTCTTTTACTCCCTACCACCCCCAGACAGGGGGGCAGAAAGGGGGAAACTTTTATTCTTGCCCAGGGGAGTATTGTTTGGACTTTTAACAGAGAGGGTAGACGGCTTGTTTTGATAATCTGTCCCTAATTTTCTGCCAAACCCTACAGCAGTTTTAATTCCTCTTCACAATTTTTTTCATCCTAGAACAAATCAAATCCACAGCAAGGAGGAATATATTCTCTCCCATAAAGGCCAGGGACTGCATCAGCTACTATTTTTTTTTACACTATCTTTTCCAATAACTGCTATGGATTTTCTTCTGTTCCTTTGCTACCAATCTTTTGGGAGTACATATGTGGAGGTGGGAACATTCTAATCCACACTCTTCTCAGTCTATATTTAAAGACAGATCAATACAAGAATGGATGGGAAGTGAGAAGCCATGCTGAGTAAGCTGATCACTTCTGTTATCTGTCACACTTTCTGTAACTTTCCTTATCAGAAAAAATCTCCCTTAAGATTAGCCTATTTTTGTCACTTAATATTATGCTTCATATAACCAATGAATATTTCTTCTCTTTTCATATTCCCTCTCTAAAGAATAATTTCTGATACAAAATCAGGACTATGCGAGTGTAGGCTGCAGTAATAACACCTTATTCCATTTGTAAAAATGTTTCCTGCAAGGAAGCACTGCTTCAATCAGCCTACAACATACAGAAAAATGGTCAGACTAAAACCACATAAAGGTTTTGTTCTCTGGAGCGAATTTCTGCTGGTGAGATGCTATTAAAAATCATTCTGCTTTGAGTTAAAGAAATCAAGCTTAGGGAATGTTTATTCATCATTTAAGTTAGTTAATAATAGAAAAGTAATATGGAGAGAAACTGACACAATCCATTTCCATTGAAGTAATGAAAATTGTGATTATAAGTCCATACTTCATGCTAGTAAAAAACTAGAGCTTTTAAGGCCAGATCTTGCACTTTCAAGTCTCTGTGTTTTAAGCAGAAATACAGACACATAAATGTTATTCAAGATGTCAGATCATTAAAATGCCATTTAAAAGATCCAGACAAGATCTTAGTACTACTTACAAGACAGTGTATGAAGCTAAATAACACCTGTGATAAAATAAGTCCTGTGGACGCTCTCACAGAATTTCTGATGCTTTTATCACTTTTCTGCTATTTGATGTGCTATTGGTATCTCTTATTTTTTCTTTTTTTTTTCATTAATTTAGCATAATAAATTTTAGTCTGTCTTTTCTCCTAATTAAATTAAATGTTTTACAAAATAGCTTTTAAAAGGCCATTACTTTCACATTTGAATCTGCTAGCTCATTCAAGTATCGTAAACAGCTAACCCTGCATTTTAACGCACAACAGAAAACAAATATATTACTAAGGGAAAGTATTGGACAAGGGCACACATTAATTCATTTCAATTAATGAGTTCTATCTTTTAATAATTGATGTCTAACATTCCTCCTTACATTTTTCTAATTAATGCCGTTTCAACATAGCTGCAAATACTGCAAATATGCAGTTAATTATTACTAAAGAGAGCTTTATTAATTCAAGAAACTTTTTTGACTACCAGTAAAACTGAAATATTTCAACAGATTTAAGATATAGATAGATGATAGATTTCTTTTTAGCATAACTGGTATATTATCCCAATCTCTGTGTAGACAAAAACAGGGAAAAGGTGAGAAAGCAAAGATATCCAACTGTATTTATCTGACATTTAACTAATCTATCTAACTGAGAGCTAACAATGAGATTTTATCTGCAATACTTTTCCTCGACCATGCCTGACAACCAAAAATGATACACCATTCAGTTAATGGGCCACAAATAGTCACTTTAGTTACACAGGAAAATGCTTTTCTGGAAGAAAGTATGGAAATCAAAGAAGGCAAAGGATCAAATACATTCTTAGCTGAAAGAACAAAGATGTTTGGAGCAGGCGATTATAAAAATTAAATATTCTAATTTTTTATTTTCTTTTTTTTAAGTTCTTAGTCAAGAGAGGCTACATATTTTGACGACCAAAAATAGAAAAGCCTGTCTGAAAATACATTGTGAAGTAATTCAGTACAGCAACATCAGTGTAGAATTCTGCATAGCCACACTTTACACCAAATATCCCAATAAACCAATATGAAAGCATACTTATAACCTGTCTTACCTATATTCCACAGTAATCCTGAAGAGTCAGATGGTAGAGCTGAGATCAGCAAAGGTAAACCTGACTTTCTTTCTTTCTTTCTTATTTTAACATAACATTTGTTTGATTTCCTGTGCAGTGTATGCTTTCAAGAACAAATTTAAATACTTTGTTGTTTTAAACAAGTCTATAAAATGGTATCGATTAGATCAAAGCAAAAACACCACAAGAAGCTGAATTTTTTATCCTTTCTCCTTTGGGACATGCGGAGGGGATAGGAGACTGAAATGCTAAGAGGGAAGTGATTGATACTTGAATAAAAACCTGTTTTAAGAGAATTAATATCTAATGAAAGAACAAATGATTGCGTAAGGGGAGGAAAAAAAGCAAATAGCCCATGAATTTCAAACAGAAAACTGAGATGACCATGTACAGAGAGTGAAAAGCAATATACAAAATATTTCAAGAGGTAGAGTAGTAGAATTGTGAAGTAAGAAAATACTCACATTTGTGGTAAGACTGAAAATAGAAATCATTAGAAATTAAAGAGGAAAAGAGGCCCCTTCTTTTATCAGAAACATATTTGCATTTTATGAATACATACCATGTAATAATTTTTAAAAGAAACAACACTTAAAATAAATGTCCGACAAAATGATGTTCAACAGTGTAATATGTTTTCTGAAGTAGAGCACATCCTGAGACTTCTCCACTGACAAGGAGTGGTGCTCGATTTAGGCATTTGATGCTAACATAGAGGCAAACAGCTGCCTCAAAGCAGATTTTACTCTCTGTCATTACAGTGGTAAAGGTTTGGAGAAGAAAACTGTTTACAGTAAATGCACTTCAGTTTCCAGCTGGAACCTCTTACTTTATCAGCTTCTCCCATCACCTCTATCTGCAGGAAGCAGAAGCTCTTGCAGCCTGTTCTGCACAGTCCCTGGTGACTATGGCAGCAAAAAGCAAAGGGAGAAGAAAAAGGAAGGATTAAATGATGAGGACATTGGGGTTGAGGAAGGTGCAGGCAGGATCTAAGAGTCATGTTTGGGAAAAATGGGTTTGTAGGCGGAGTAGAAGGGTTTCGTAATTTGTAAAATATAAAATGCTTCCTCTTTCTTCATTTTTAAGAAAAATACATGAAAATACAGCTCTAAAACTGGTTTGGATGTCCACACTGTCTGAATTCGAAGCTGTATTGCAAGTAATAATTAATAAAATCCAGGAAACTAATAAAGACTGATAAAAGATGGGGAGCAGCAAGACCAAAAATAAAGATCCATGAGAGATAACTCCTGCAGTAACACACATTGATTTCTCTAACAGTGATAACAGATAATGGGATAGAGAGTGCAATGTGTTGAGAAAGCAGGACTTCAGGCACTGAAGTTATAAATACTGAATATAAGGAAAGCAATTATTACATATTCTAAGAATATTAACACCCATCACTTGCAAGAAATCCATCAGGGAACCACATAGCTTAAAAACTTATCGTTTATAATTGACTCTGGTTGTAGCATTTATCATTCCTACAGATGTTATGGAGAAAATAACTAACATCATGATGCAATATGTGATTTTCCACATTTTAAATTTAAAAAAAGTTTATTTATGAGTATCTATTTCTACCTTTGAATTTTTCTGCTAAAAACAGAAATCTTTCCTTGATATATTCACAGAATCAATAAGTTAATGAGCTGTTTTAAAACTTTTTGTTAGAAACAACAGTAAAATGAATGTTTGCCCTGGCTCTGCTTTTCAGTTTCAAGCCTTTATTTCCTTTTCCACATTAATTGTTCCAAAGCAGCTTTTCAGGTTGCAAACACTAAACTACCCTTTACATACCTTTAACACATGATGTTTTTGCAATTGTCAAAAGGTTCCATAGTCAGGTTTGGGGGGGTTTGGGTTGGGTTTTGGTTTTTTGGGTTTTTGGGGTTTTTTGGGGGAGGGGGGTGTGTTTTAGTTTGGTTTGTTTTTTTTAAATAAAACCTGCATTTAAAAGTTCTAAGATTATTTTGGTGCTGTGCTGCATGCAGACATATATTTATAGCAAACTCTAGTCCAGTCCACCTTAGCATTTAATATTATATCTCTTTGCTCATTTATAAGGTACATGGAAGCACTTTTAGGTCCAGAAAGAAATCATCATTGCTGAACAACACAATCTAAATGTCTAAAGCATCTTTGATGTTATGTATGTCTATTATTGATATTTAATTAGATGGTGTTCAACTGCCTTACTATTTTAATGGGTAACACGGTGAAAACTCAAAATATGCAAAGGATGTAGTAGAAAAATGAGCATGCTGGACATATTTACTGTGAAGCACCTTGTAGACTTGATTTGATTCTTTTTTTTTGTTTCATACTAATGTAAATCAGCTGTGATTCTACTCAGAATTAATTGACATTGTGGATGCTTATATGAAGTAAAAATAAATTAAAAAAAATAAAACCCCTTCCTCCCCATCTGCTATTCATTTCATGATAACAGTAAGTGTTTTCAGTTCAAAGAAGTCAGTTGGAGTTCTGCGCTACTTACGTTGTGTTTTCCATTCTTAGTGTGATGCAATGCATTTTCATTGGATTTGGTACCTCAAGGTTTTGTAATGTTGTTGCAATATATGTTAACAGTTCCCTGTCTCTTGACTTTATGTTAATTCAAACTCCATTTCCTCTTCAAATAATGCAGTAAAAGTGTGCATAAAAATCACTTATTAAAAACTATGCTCATTTTAACCTTTTACAAGTACACTAAATTCATGGTTTGAGGTACCTTAGAAAAAGCAAATAGCAAAATGGGGTTTTTTTCTTTTACCTTATCTTAAAAAATAATTAACTTAAAAACTAATTGTCCACACTTTTCACAATTCCGACCTATTTTCACTCTCACAGCCAAACTATAATTCTGTAGAAAGATTTAAAAACTTACAGATCCTAATAGAAAAAAATATACAAGATCACTGTAACATTAAAAGAACTTGGCAAAATCAGTCGCAATTCGGAACGATTTCCCCACACGTACCTTATTCATGTCATTAGCAGCACTGATGGTACATGAAGAAGCTATATACGCATTTTAAAATTATATCAAAGCCCAAGAATGAAACCTTTTCTTGTGCTCCATTTACAACACAGGGGAAAAAATAAAGTCAAATTACAAAACTGGCTTACTTCCAGGATGATCAGCATGTAGACACCTACTAAGATGATGGATGCAATTGTTACTTGTGCCTCTATATTTGCATGAAGGTACTGATGCTTCATGGAGAGAGGAACACTTCCAGACTCCTGCAGGAAAGCTTGAATGTTTATGAAGATGGTGCCTCTGGTGAAAGAAAAAGAAGTTTTGTTTATTCCTGAAATGAAACACCTTTTTTTTAATTTGTGCATTAGTTTTATATCAAGTACCTATCAATATATGTCTTGTATCTTTACAAATGCAAGCAACTCTTCAAACATTTTCACTCTATCCCTCTAAAAAGTGTTGTTTAGAAATTAACTCACGTACAAACCAGAATTGTAAATCCTTTTAAAAAGCAACAAGAAGTCATCCTTTTCTGCCCCTCTGAAACACGCAGTAATTATTATTTTTTAAAAGTTATGTTAGTCAAGTCTATGGAAACTACTACTTCAACACATCATTTTTTCAGTCTCTGAGCCAACCTGTTTGGTATCTGAAAGGTTCTAGATGTGATGATCTGCTGATTTCTTCTTGAACTTAAGGGTAGAGACCAGTTGTATACCACCTGCAAGAGAGTCACATTTGGCAGTGTTAGCAGGAGTCAGTGACAGTGATATGTCTCTGATATAGGGTTTTATTCCTCTTTTTCTCTCTTCTGTCAATTGTAGTGATTTTTTTGGTTCAGGCATAAGACCAGACTAAATTAATTCCCCCTGATTATGTGTGTTACAGGTGTTCAGGCTCAAGCAAACTATCTTCATATTTGCACTCAATCAATGAAGTGAGAGACACCTTCAGGAGGTCCTCCAAAGGGATGATGTCACATCACACTTTGCATTGACTACAAGGAACAGAATTTTAATACAGGTAGCTAAGGGAAGCCTTATAAAGGCAAAAGAAAATGTAATTTTACTCTAATTACAGTAAGTTTTCTAATGCTGAAATTGAAACACTTCACAGAAAGAAAAAGCATGACCACTTAATCCATACAGTGGTGATGGAAATAAGTGATAAAACGTATCGCAGAAAAAATGAAAGAAAATTTAAAGACCATCACCTGCTGCTGGCGCCTCCTCCTTGATCCTGTGTCTTCATTCTGGCTGATTTGTACTGCAATGTATTCCTCTGTTTGCTCATCAACTACCTGTGCCCCAAATGGGCCTCCTATGTCTAACTTCAACAGAGCAGAATCCCGAAAATCGGTCAGATTCATAGCTATTAATAAAGCTGTTAAGGTGTAAATTTCCAGTAAAAATTAGTATAGCCTGTACAAATTCCAGAAATAAAAAAATTAGACAATTTATATTTAAAAATACCCTCTTCAGCTAAAATGCCTCAGAAGTTTTGAAAAGAACAAAACAGATGTCTACTTCCTCACCAAGTGGTACTGTTTTGACCAAGTTTCCTAATAAAACAAGAGTAATAAGTTCCGAACAAGTATATCTTTCCTAGTGACTTTTGGGATTACCAGTCCTTTCAGCTGATCTATCAAAGCTTCAAAATAGCACACAGAAATACACAGAGAGACAGACAAATAATGCTCTTTAAGTACTTGTACTAGATGAAAGTACTAGATAGAAGACATCATTAGCTCAGCAATTTAAACATCACACTACTTGTACTGGTGAAAACAATGAAGAAACTCCAGAGGATTTTGCCAGAGGATTTGCTTTTTGGTCAAAGTTTTGCTCACAGTGTTACAAACATCTGAAAGACATTTTCAACCTCCTCTCCGTTGAAGTACTCACAGAATATCACCTTCAGCTCCCTCATCTATTTCTTATTTTTTCCCTTAGATGTCTCACGAGGTGTGATCAAACTACATTCCTAGTCTAATGTAATTGAAAAATCAGCCAACCATGATCCACAAATCCATCAGAAGTCTGGTTCTATTAGTTCAAATACATCTAGAGCTATTTAAACATAGTGTTCTAATAATCCACTTCTGGCATGCTTGAAAAAGGAAACTTAGAGACTTTAAGAGGAAAAGAAAAAACACAGCAGAGTTAGAGGGGACTCAGGGCACTGTTGGACTCTGCCCTGCTTCCAGCGACCCCCCAGTAAGACCATCCATGTTAAATCAGTGTCTAATGGGGAAAGAGTTGAGAGATTATGAGGTCCCTCTGGATCTAGAAAAGAGTAATCTTTCACAGTAACCCAGAAAAATACCCTAGCAGATCTAGTGCCAGGTGGGCAGCCAATGCATTCAAAGTAATATAAACATCACCTTGCTTAACAAGGTAAGCAAAGCAACCACCACCGGTGACGCTCACATGCCATTCATTAAAAAATTAAGTTCCCAGGCATCTATTTGCCTAAAGGAATCACACAGGAACGGATAAAAAGGTAATCTCACATGTAAGAAATCACGAAACCAGTCCAGCCAGGAGAATTTACACTCACAACTCTTAGCAAACATAAACAGAAATTACAACAGTTCTCTTCTGTTTCTTAAAGTTTTCAATATCATTTGGCATCACGGTTTTTCTGTGTCACTAACTGATACATAATAGGAGTCTCAACAGGAACTATACCTTTAACTAGAGACATTAATTAAACCTTACAAAGGTCTGCTGACCTGAAGTCATTAAACCCAATGGTTTTGGACAACCTTTAATAGTCTGTTTTTTACTAGAAGTGTAGCCATTTATGTCTTGAAAAGCTTCAGGTGCATATAATTATGGCAGCTTCCTTTTAAGCAATACTTTTAAAATAAAACATGTAATTACCTAGATGATACATTCAGGAGCTATTAGAAAGGATGCCTAAAATTAAACCTTATTTCCAGGAAGAGTGGCTTCTTTCTTCTTTTCCTCTAAAGATAAGGGTACTTTTTCCGTTCCATTCTGTGAACTTATAAAACCATCATAAAGAGCCATAGGAAAAAAAAAGGTTCTTCTTCGATTGCAAGTGCAACAGAACATCATTCACTAGTCTGCACTGAGGCTCTCAAATCCCATCAGAGTTATCTTTTTCCAAACAATATTTAGGGACTCTGCCATAATTCCATTGTTATACTGCAGCAGATCACAGCCTTTATGAAAGGTGGAATCAAAATAAAGCAGAAGAAAACTTCAGACATGCTTATATGAAAAAATATGATTTTTTTTTTTTTTTTTTAAATCAAGCTTCTCTTCAGAATATTTTTGTTTTACCTTACCTTGGTTTTATATTTCCCTTAAATTGCCAGAATGTGATTTCCTCTAAATTTTAATCATTCCGATATGGCCAACTTTTGGGAAAACTATTTTTTTACTTGTAATGTTCGCTTTTATTCTGTTATTCTGCAATTTAATAATGCTTTTTCCTTTCTGAACTTTTTTTTTTTGGCAATGTGTCCTCCCGTGTGCCCCTTTAAAGCAAAAAAATCTCCCTGGTGAGACTTACAACCAAAGCTGCTACTTTTTATTTCACTTCAGCTAAACTGCTCCATTTTGATGTAGTTCTATTCTTGAATTTACATTACTGCTGTGAGTTAACCTGTCAAGGGATTTGGGTTTGTGTTTGCTTTGTGAAGCATTGCACTGTGGCTGTGTTTACACCTGGCACCAGAGCAGGGCTGCTGCTCACAGCTGAACCAAGAGCTGTGTCTCCTGATCCTGCTTTTCTGACGAGCTGCTCCTAGAAGTATTGAGGAATGTGTGAGAGTCACCTCATGTCATTTTATTCTTAAGTGGCTTATGAAGACAGCATGATGGAACAGGATGCAGCGGCTAAACATTTAAATTGGTATTCATTCACCAGAGTTTATGCTTCTGTACGTTGGACATCTGCATCTGATGATTGCTTCCTTAAAAACAATGTAAAGAGGGTGTTTTTAAGGTGGAATTCATGGCTTTATTTTGGATCACTAAATGAAGACGAGAAGAATTGCTCTTGAGGATCAGTTCTCTCTATTAACTTTAAAGAGAGCCTAAGATTACTAACTCAGGAGTAGCTGACTCACTCCCCAAAATACTGAGTCCCTGCTCTACCCTCCATCATGTAATTATTTCAATATGTACAGAGGCAGCCAAAAAGCAACGTTTGACAGAGATTCTCTGGTATATTTGCACACAGATGGCTGACTTTATGCTTTCTTTAACATCAATTTGTATATCCTATTCTGTATACTGTAAAATGTACCTTGAGAATGCTATGTCTATGGATTATTTCTCACCAAGTTTCTGAGGTAGTTATACACTATTCATCCTGATTTATGACCAGGTCACTTATGCCAGTTTCTCAAGGATATTACGATTTCAAAGAAGGCCTTTTCCCTGGGTCTTAGCATCCATTTTTACATATTGTCCTTAACTGGTGTTATTTCTGCATTAGTATTTGTGTTTTTCTTTATTTCCTATCTCTGTTTGTAGCTGACGTTGTTTCTACATCATCCCTTCACAATATAACAATTGAACCACACACTTCTCTGTCTGTTCATTTCTCCATCCGATGAGTGCTCTATAACCTTTTTATTTTCCCCCTTTTTTGAGAGCCAGCAATCAAGTTCCGTTATTGTCTACAGTGGGGCCATCCTTTCCCTCTGTGCTACATCAGTTTGAGAAGTTCTCCAACAAACTCATTTCTACAGCATTTTATCAATTGTGCCTTGAGATTCTGCTTCTTGGCTGCCTCCGCACATGGTCCTGGTCTTCATCCATCTGTTTAACAGCTTGAACATTGCCTGCAGGCCTAAATCCTTAGTACATTTCCAACAATATTGACAAACAGAAACGATTTTTAAATGCTTTCTGCAAGGAAAAATTATGGAGAAGAGTCTGGCAGTAGAGAGCTAGAGCTATAAAATAAAAAAATATTTGAAGGGGGAAAAGAATTAAAGGGATTAGAGAGGTTTTTGTCATTCATTAAATTAATTCATGTTCCCTGGAGAAGAAGCCTCAAAGAAGCTGAAAATTCTGCTAAAATCTGACTATATTTTTTGCCTCACAGTCTTTCTTTCTATATATAGGTCTTGTTCAGTGAGCAGGAGATGTTTTTTCCATGTCACTAATGGTCATGGCATGACATGAAGTTTTTCTAGTGACCTTGCTCCACAATTAACACAGTTCCACCAATAATTCAAACTCATGCAGAAATCATTCCAACTCATGCAACTTTGGCAAGGAATTTGATAATAAGGAGTCTTATGTCTTCTTGTTCTAGAGACTTCTCATGCATATGTGGAATCATTCTAAATAGTTCCGCTGAATCCAAAGGAAATGAGAAATCTAGCCTATGATTTAAAACTCAACATATTTTTACTATTGAGATACATCATCTACTTTCTGAATTTGAGACCTTAATCCTGAACTGGAAGTGATGAAATCTTTCAGACTTACTGAGGATGGAGGCACATGCATGAAAATGGCCCCTGTCTAGTCAATTTGGTATCTCTGGTTTTCTCTGATGTGGAGGAAGCAGATACCCATTCAGGTGTGACTTCAGATTATGTATTTGTATTGAGTTTTGTTTTGAACATAAAGAGAAAGTGAGTAAAAAACACTTCACACAGGGTTCCGTGCAAATATTTGCCTTTCAAAATCTCATCACTTGCTCCTAAAATGTCACTGGGGGGATATCAAACACTTAAACAGTCAGACAATCAGATCAGGACTGAAAGGCTTTAAAATATATTTACAGAAATGCAAGATCCTTGGCCAAACCCAGGAAGAATTGACAGTCCACTCCCCAGCTAATTTCTGACAATCAGTCCAAAAAACGAACATTAAATTGCTTTGCCCATACTGATGTAACTTTCCCTCACTTATAACATGAATGGGAACAAGTATAGATGTTGAGAGGGAAGAAAAGGTTGTTACTGAAGCAGTTGTCAGGGACAGAGTAAAGATGCAAAATCACAGTTCAACGAGGGAGGTTTGAGACCCATTGCATAGAAATGGGTCTCTGAAGATTGACATTTTTCTGTAAAAACAAAGTATTTCTACCATTGAGAAGTGTAGAAATAGCAATAATTGTATGAGGTACAGTGAAAGAAAGAAGGCACTTTATCAGGGAGACACATGCTTCTTTAAATGACAGTGAGATAGCTTACAGTTTGATTGCATAATTCCTTAAAAGCATCCATGAATCCCCATTAAATTTTAATTTCCTAAAGCCTGGTTCAAGTCAAAAAGTTAGTGTCTCACTCTGCTCCAGTTGTCCATTCCCTATTGCTGGACAAAAGTTTAAAATTTGGTAAGATGAGGGCAGTAGTTATTAGAAACAAAGGAATGAACATAACATATATTTAAAACTTCAGAAGTTTTTCAAGTCTGAAAACATATGTCAGTTGTGGAGAAGAAAAAGAATATTTCTCATCCACTCTTTGATCACCCAGTTAATGGAGAGACGTTTCCTGAAGGTCTGAATGGCCAAAGAGTTAAGAGGAAATAAGGACGTTCATGTCTTAGAATAGGCACATGTAATTAAACAAAGAAATGCAGGAATTTATTCAGACTCTCTATCTCTTCTTCTATCATCTTAATAATTATTGATGCTCTCCCCTTAACATAAAGCCTTTGAAAAAAAGATCTGAAAATGCTTCGCACATTTTACATCAATAGAGATATTGAATCTTGCTTCCTGCAGAAAAGGTCCTCCAGTCAGGCTTCAGTATAAACTTATTTCTTTCTGGTATTATAGAGCTGACTGTTTTTAAAATTTAAAAACTAATAAATCCCAAGTGTTGTCAAAGAGAGACAACATAACCAATATTTTGAAAAACTATACTAAAAATCACTGAATTTATGTCTGGTGCCTATAGGGAAATCAATATTTAAAAAAAAACCAACCAGCCACACACAAAATTACAGACTCAGAAAGCTTCTCTTAATTCACAGAAGGCAACATGTTGTTTCCAGAATCTGCAGCCAGCACACCACAGTGCTATATGAGAGGTTTGTACCCATGGGGATGGACAAAACAATGGGAGATACAAATGGGCTAATAAAAAAGAAGATAATGGGAAGAAAAACAGCTAGAGTAAAACCAAACAAGAGGTAAATGTATAGAAACACAGAGATCTCATCTGAAAAGTAGGTCACCCTCACATCAGCTGATGAAGGTCTCTCCCAGTACCAGAGAAGGAAAGTCCTGCCTCTGAGCAAATATGAGATTTCATGGGCATGGTAGAAAAAACAAAAATATCTAGGTGACACCAGGATGACAAAGGACATGAAGTCCAAAAGTAATCACTTGATTTGTTTTTTAAAAATATTTCACACTTTGTTTTGACTTTTCCAGCGTACAGAGATATATTGTATGCGTGAGCACACATTCATAACACATCACTGTGCTTGGGCATTTTTAGAAAGAAATTGAACTGAGAGGAAGCAGCTTAAAAAATAAAAAAAAAAAAATTAAATATGTAGTGGTTAGTGCCTATTCAACATTTCTTAACAGCTTTTTGAGGCATAAGTAACAGGTAAAGTGTGTTCATTTGCATGATTCAGCATTGTACGATCTAAGATCTTCCACCCAAAGTTTCATACGATAACCTCTAAGGGTTTTGTGACAAGGACTACTGCAGCACACCTGCAAACCTACCATTTGATTCTTACAGTCCTTCAGAGAGTAGTAGGTAGTGTCCCTTGGGAGTACCACCGTCTCTCAGCCAGCATAAACTGCATCTTCAACACTGCTCTCTGAATGGTAAACATTATCTAAGCCTAGTCAAGGAAGGGAATACTTTCTCCACTACGCAACAAAGTGGAAGACAAGCACATGAACTTACTGCTGTCCAAATGGAGACCAACAGCAACAGTGAGATGGCATTCAAGATTCCCACTGCCTTTTCCAAAACTCTTTTAGAAATGCACTCTTTCTCCTTGACTCTTCTGCTTGAATTACTGTATCACCTTGAAAAAGAAGTATGCCTTTGCTGGATTGCTTGCTTCTCGCTTTTTCCCCAGCTCAGTGACATCGGACTGCACATGGAATATCCAGTTTTCAATACAAATTACACCAGCTAAGAAGCTTTAGCTTTGGGTTTGTCATGTAAGAAATGGAAATGCTATATTTTGACTGTCTGATAGCTATTTGTCTTGAAGAACCCTGACATGATAGGTAAAATGTGAAATATAGGAACACCTGTTTGTACTCAAATCCCAGTCCCTACAGCAGTTCCCCGAAACAAACAGAGGGAATAATTGGTTGCAGAGCTAACGCAACAGCTATGGTTCCAACCCAAAAGTTGTGGAAAGAGAGGAAATCCTCAATTTATGCTATGACAGTTGACTAAAACTTGAAGACTCATTTCAAATTCACCCTCATTAGGCAGACGAGGCTGTGACAGCCCTAGTGCTGTTCAACACCACACCACCATAGGAGCTTTCAACTGTTTCAAGGAGGCCAAAAACATTGATGTGAACAGGATATTAATGGGAGTTGACAGTTGAAGTTGTCACTGGTCCTCCTAAAAGTCCATTTGCTTCCCTCCAATAAGCAATCTCAACTTTTAATTATAAATTGCCCTCAAGCACTAACATTTTCTTCCTCATTTACCCTACTAATTAGTGCATTATATAGTGTCATTATTGGTGACAGTGAGAACACTAGTAATTGAAATCTATTGTAAATGGACTCTCCCTGCTCAAAGCTATGGAACTGGCCAGTCACATAGAAGAAAACAGCATTTCAAAAATGAAAACCTATCGAACGTTTTCAAAACAAGGCACCTTCCAGGAGCTTGGAAAATATATCTATAGGTGAATCTTCTTTTAACACTAGTGAAATAAGAGTCAAGTACACTGCAGACCAGACTGATTAAACTAGAAATATAGTGGGAACAAGAAATTTAATTCTTTTGCAAAAGTTTTTTTTGTTTACTAACTGAATGTTAATCTCTCAAACACTTTTCACATTCAGATCTGTATTCACCTATGATGAATAATCTTTATTTGGAGTTGTTCTATTGCTTGTTCTTCTAAACAGTTTCTTGGCCCCAGACAGGCGCCATTAAGTACAACTTGGATAGCGAGCATGGCTGGGTCTGCATCGTAGTCTAAATGTCTCACTGCAGCGAAGGCTCTGAGGACACCCAGTACTCTCAGGGTATAAGACAGAAAACACCCACCCCTTCAACCACTTTATCAATGAAACTTCAGATCAGGTTTTTTTCAATGAAAGAAGGATACAGAAGTTTTCCAGAGGTGAGACAGCCAACATCTGCCAGGGCATACCTTGATCTGGATAAATGCCAAATAAAATCTAAGGTGAGGATAAAAAATAAGTATTCATTAGTAACACAAAAACTGAAAAAGGCGTGTTAAACCTATATAAAACACTTCAAAAAGACTCTTTCAAATTGCACATTCAATTGTGAGATTGTTTCAGTATTTTCAGGTGTATTTCCACCACAGCTGAAAAGCATCTCTGAGATGCCTAACAAGGGTAAGTAATATTCCTTCTGTTAACTTACACCCAAAGTCACATATTTTAAGTATTTTATCCAAATATCTGTTATGACAAAGTTGTAATCTTCAGGATCTGTCCTATACCTGAGCAAATGCAGTGTCATCTATTTTCTTCCTGATATAGAAGCCCTGCTACCCAAAAAGCAGCTCCTCACAGCAGCTAAAAAAATAAACTCCAACTTCTCGAATTTTTTTCTCAAGACTTTCAGTCTAAGATTTTGCTGATTTTGAAGATTTTGGCAAGGAAGGGCAGCACTTTGGCCACTCCAAGGAGATGCCAACCACCCCATCGCCTTCTGCCTCTGACATTTCGAAGCGCTGCCATTGCTGCAGCATCCTCCCCAGCACAGCTTCCCCTATGAGTATTCCTCAGGTGTCAGGATCAAAAGATCCATCCTAAATTCAACAAGCATCCATAAGGAACCTACAAATTTGGGGTTAAGTTGCCTTGTCCTCCAACCCAATTGCTTACCCAACCACACTGCCCTGAGGAGTGACTAGTGCACCAAATAGGAGTCTGATTAGACATGAAGCCCTGCACAGTATTGTCATTTTAAGCCTTGAGACATTCTTTGGTAAGCTAAGAGAAAGTATGATAGCTCATTTTGAACTAATTCCATGGAAATGGGGGCCAGGGGAAGACTGCAAATTCAATACTTACAGAGCAGACAACTACAAAGATAAAAAGGCCTGAAACTTTCAGGAATTTTAGACAGCATCTGAAACACAAAGAAACATGTATTTACTATGTGGTTAGTTTAAAATAAATCTTTTCTGTTCTCTTAATAGCTCTGGCATTTCTGAAACATCATGGTAAGCTCTTATGGGTGATAATATACCACCTCAGAGTAGGGACACTGCAACGCAAGGTCAGCAGGGGCTTGGGAAGCCTTGGTGACTATAAGGGCTCCTGCACCAGGTCTGCTGCCAGATGGATCTCAACACACGAGAAAGAGGATTTGCCCCTTGGAAAAACTAAGGGAAGGCTGCAGCATGAGCTGGTGCTGAATCCTGGGACCACTTGTCCGCTACTACTGCTGGCCCCTGACAGACCCAGAGCCCCATCAGCTCATTCTGGTCTCTCCAAGAGAGGAAAAGAGTGTTGTCATCACAGGGAGGTTGCATAGACAGATGGTGTCATGAGCAACTTCCTCAAAACTGGACTTCTAATACACACTCTGAAAGTTATTAGAAAAAACAGTTTGAAGACAAGAACAAGCCTTAAGAATCTTCTGGGTCTTTTTAAACCAAATATACTTCATGAGTACAAATCTACTAGCAAAACTAAATATTTTTTCCATAGCATGTCTGTGCCCTTCGAAGGAATGCCCTATTCTGGAAACATGATGCCATAAAATCTTCTGAAATGTCCAAGCTTACTACGGAGTGGGTTAGGTAAAAATAACTCTAAATTAAAATGTGTATGTTGAAAACTCATACTCTTGAGAAAGAAATATTAAGATTTAGTATTTTAAATTACCAATTTTAATCTTACTCAAAAGACAAGTTAAAATTCTCTGACTGCCCATCAGTATGTTATACAGATGTCTTAATTTACAGAACCCTTTCTGTTGATTTGACCTCATTATATATTTTCATTTTGAAAGCATCAATATTCTTATTCCATTTTTTTCTCAAAAGTAAACATTCAAACATTGCTTATCTGACAGAATGACAAATGCAAGGCTTGAGTTAAACCTGATGACAAGCAAGAAAGAAAACATTTCAAGTTACTGGGATAATTAGCTGAAAAAGGAATAGTGCAATAAAGAGCTGCACAGACAGATGCTATAGGACAAAATATTAAAGCACAGTAGTCTGACAAATGTCAGAAATAATTTTTAATCACAGTGGATATAAGTCCCTAAATCAATTCATTGACAGAAAGCAACATAAATGACTGGAGACCCATTTTTGAAAAATATTGTTTTCTAAATCTTCTGCTCTTTACAATTTTCCAAATATCAGCTAATAAAAACCAGCATCTAATAAAACTGTGTTGTCACAGACAAACTTGTTAAAAGAGGATGCAGTCCTCTATTAAATACAAGTGGCAACAACTTTACCTAAACTTTGCACAGCGTGAAAATCTAGAGAAAGCAGAGAAAGAAGGGAAGGACACCAGTTAGATGACAACTTCTAGAAATTCCAAGTAGCCCTGCTCTACCGAAAAGCAAGATGGCAGAGAGAGAAAGAAGATCATAAAGGCATGAAAAGAAAGGAATGATGACAAAAGCCATTATCAGCACTTCATCACTGATAACTTCTTCTGGTATTATATGATTTATGGAAAATACCTAGTGCCAGCTTAGTCATATATCTGCCATCCAGCTTGTCTATTCTCCTCATCTCTACATTACCATTTCATTCTGGAATTTCAAGAATTTATTATGTTACGAATTAAGAAATCCTAATTCAGACTGGTTTAATTTTAACGTACTTGATATTTTTTGTTTGTTCATTAGACTTATAATTTATAATAAGAATTAAAGTTATTATTGGAAAAAAAGCCCTTGATTGCAAGATCCAAGTAAAATAAAAAAAACATTATTAAGCATTTATAAATTCATAACCACTAGTCTGTAAATAATAGAAACTCATCCAAAGGAGCTGGCAAGATGTAATAAAAACAAGGTTTTGGAAATGGTTTTAATAAATGTAGAATTTAGAAGGGTCTTCTCCTCCCATCTGTTTGTTTTCATGGCATTTTGTATTAGAGAAGCAGCACTTTTAACAGCTTACACTTGAGACATGATCAGCTTTTGACTCACCCGCGGTTTACAATCTGTCTCTTCCTACAGTGCTAATCTGGCACAGTGATGCAAGTACAAGCCCTGTGCCAAATCCTATGCTGATATATGCCTCCAGCACAATCCTATTTGAGTTCAGTTGGAAATGCATGAAGTATAAATCTATGAAGGATTTCACCCTCTCTTCTAAGCCAAATGATTTTTAGTCTGATCTGCGTATGGTGTGGGGCAGTTTAGCTTCATTTTCTATCTCAGCAGAGTTATGCTGATTTACAACAGCCAAGGAGCTGATCCCATATGTACAACCTGCACTATAGCAGTGAAAATATTTCAAGGGAAGTTCTGCTGGAAAAACATGCTCCTCCCCAGATTATAAACCTATGCTGTACTAGAATCAATGGATTCCACACTCCCAGTTGATACCTTTGTTCCATCAAATACCAGTGAAATCTACCAAATGTGAAGGAAGAGACCTGCCAAACTTCTTTGCATATGCTCACATTGCATTAATTGCAATCGTTGGAATTCTCCTGCTCCATTTGTTCAGCAACAGAGTGAGAGAGCAGCACTCCACACAATACCATATGCACAATGAAAGGAGGAAAACAATTGTGAAGTGAGCAATTGTGAGCTAGGATAACATACAGACTGGGAAAAGATGCACTGATATCTCGCTGGAAAGGAGCTGTGGATCAACAAGGAGATGCAGACCTACAGTGCTGGGCTCCATGAAAACCCTGTCTGCTATCTGCAGACACCAAACCAAACTAGAAAAAGCATTGAACCTCTGGAAGGGGCAGAGGGAATTAGTATCCAAGATTAAAGGTTTTGCTAGTTAAATCCCCAGCAAAAATATCCTGAGAAAATTTGAAGTTAAGCTCTTGTCACATTGCTATCTTTTAATATATTAACAGATTCAATTTCCTCCTCACCTAAATAACATAAAAGACTATTTTGAGGTAAAGAGTGAAATATATTAATGTTGTTCAAGATAGAAAAATGTTTAGTTATATTTTGGTTTGTGTAAATGTGAAAAGCTTTTGTAATTACTACAGAAGAACTTTTACACACATTTTAATTAAAGTGCAGCAACAAAATATTGAAGAAAAAAAAGCTGTGGAATCAACCAAGGGGCTTTAAAAAAATGGTTTCAAAGAAATATTAAAAGCAATATCCAAGGTATTTAATTACAAATTTAGAATAGGTGCTACGATTGATTCTTGTTAGAACAAGGGTCTATTGATCATTATAAAGAATCTGTAATCAATTTCAAACTATCAGTGGCAAGATATGCTCTAAATATGGAGTGCTATTTTATGAATTTACATACATAAATCATTTTCTAGACATATATGCGTAAAAATAAACACCTGAAGAAATTTTAAAAAGAAAAAAAGAAAAAGAAATTAATGTTTGAATTCAGACCTCATCTTTGATAAATTGAACTTGACATGAAGGTTGTCCAAGATTTCATATTTCTCAGAAGAAGCAGATCTGGAAAAACTTGTCATTTCATTTTCCAGTTGAAACCTTTGCTCAAATTCTGCAGAGCTGTTGTCCCATGAATCATCATCTGTGGTAAAATCTGGATTATGAAGAGCCATACACTGCAACCTGTCACACATTTTCAGTAAACATAATAAAACAAAACAGTGTTTTATTTCAACAGGTAGAAGATGCAATCTTGCAGAACCTTAGGTTCACTCTGAGAGATGTTCATCGAAAATTTCACAGAAAGAGATTATTTCAGTAAAGACTGAGCTCCCCTTGGTGACACAGCTGGGTAGACTGGGGAGCAAGAACAAAGACCCTGTGACATTTAGGTCCACCTAAATGCATCTAAATCGGAGAACCAGTTCTCTGATACACCAGGATGTACTTCAGGATTTGGTGTGTAAGCTCCATCATCAGGACCTTCCCTACAGTTCTGCTATCTTTCAGTGCGCCTTAGGTGACAGCACATGGAGGAAATAAGAGCACAGAATGGCAGCTGTCTATGCTTAGGGCTCTCTAATCACCCTGACCTCAGATCTTACATCCTTCCCTTCTCTTTTTTCAGCCCCTTCTCTGCTACCCAGATCCTCCAGAGTAATTCTCTGCTAACAGCCCCTGCTATTCACTTTATTTCCCAGCAGGTTTGGTGTTAGGATATAAGAAAGAACCACATGCAATTAAACAGAAGAGAGCTTAGGAAAAAAACATTCTGAGAAAAATGAAAGTAACTCACCCATTTTCCTCTGAGGAAACCTTCAGTAGTGGTGTCTTCTCTGTAAAACCAGAGTTTTTTGACCTCAAGCTGAATAATTTTGAAAAATTGAAGTGATATCTTCAGAGAAGAAAAAAAAAACAGAATAGTAAGTCTGCAGTAAAAATATCCACTAAAGATCTACAACATATTTTACTACAAGTCCATCTAATTAGTTAAATATTCTTTAAGAATGGTGTGCACCTAAATTAGGGTTTTCATTAAGTTTGAACTAGTCATGGTAGTTACTTCCTTATACCCACAGGGGATTCATTCATGTAAGTTTACCCTAGCATACTTCACAAAATATGAAATAATAGAATAATTTATTTCCCTTAAATGTTATTTGAGACATGGATCACCATCTACAAATCCACTAATCTCTACAGTAACTTTGGTACTCTTGGTATTAGAGAAGGAAATCTGAATACAAGCACTCCATTTCTGCAGCACAGTCCCTTCCAGTTTGTCAAGTCTGGGTCGTGGTGTTGCAGATAATTAAACAGAGAGTAAGCTACTTCTTGCCGTATTGCAGCTTAGCATTGTAAAGAAGCTTCTTGCTAAAGTATAAAGCCCCAGACTTAAGAAACAGCTGAAGACAATCAATTACAATCACAGAGGTCTGGCTTTGGGGCAGGCTTCTGCGAGAGACTAAATAATTGAGCCATTTTAGAACATCTTCCCATGACCAGGTTTTTTCAGAGACATTTCCTATCAAAATCAACATTATTCAGGTACACTCAGATTTATTCCATTCAAAACTACAGCCACCCAACACCAGAAAGTCTTGAAGAAATATGCTAGACATACAGTCAATATGCAGATCTCAATACTCCCAGACATACTTAGAGGAAACCCAAAATTTCTTCTACTATTGCTGGACTGTGAGGGGAAAGAAACTATAAAATCATAGACTAGTAAATAAATATAAAAAGGTGACTGGCAATTCAATCTTCTAGATATAAGGAAGTTCAAAAAGAAGGATTTGCATATTTGACTTTATGACCCAATGGAAGACAGTGAAATTTCTGGCAATTTTTGACTTTGTAAAATTAAAACCTCCAGGTAACGCTTCAGCTTGTTTGTTCAGTAGTGTTTCCAGTCAGAAGATGTGCTAAGTGCAGAGCAATTGAATATAGTTATTTCAGCCTTGAGTGGCCACAATGCTCATTCAAACTCTGCTGTAAGCCACATATTTTCAGTTTCAACTGAAGAGAGTGAACGAGTTAGAGAGATTGAATCACCCAGTATCTCAGGTCAAATGTTGGGCAGATTACAACTCAGGTGCTTCATTGCACTGACATTTCATCTGTGAAGAGAGGATTGCATACTCTGAAACTACCAAAGTGCTTTCTTTTTTAAGCAGGAGAATATCATCCACACACAAAAAAAAAAAAAAAAGTCTAAGTGGAGATACTGGTCTTTTGAAGCAAGTGCTGTTCTAATCTTATCATGGCCTTCAATGTAAAAGGCTATCTAGAGTTTATTTCAAAATGTAACCCAGAGGGATAGCAAGAACACTATCAGGGCTTTACATGTATGCTCATCAAGCATTGTTGGTATGCTCCTGGCTAATCCCAGCATCCCACTATACTCAAAGGCTGCATCTAAAGGAGGCAATCTTGATAACAATTCTGATGGTGAACCTTTAATTTGTGTGTTCAGAAATTTGACTCATGGAAAGACCATTTAGCTGTTTCTACTTTTAAACACGTCACTTGTTCCATAGGAAAAAAAGCTTCAAATTATATATAATATATGCTGTTCTCATCCAACCTCACCTTGTGCACACCATTAATCTTTCCACACTTACTTTTCTTCTTTTCCTCCTAAGACGTGCAAATTCTGAGACTAGTAACCAGAACACTTTCTATAAAAAATTCTGTTTTCTTCTAATTGTTAGGGATTGATACCAACACCTTTGTGTTTACACAGGCATATGTATATCCACTGACAATTCCCTCCTCAGCAACTCTTTCTTCACCACTACTGTGAATAACCAGTTTGCAAAATGCACTGACGGGCAAAGCAACCACAGGAATGGCAACAAGAAAGAGAGGATAAAGGTCAGGTGAAAGGTGATTTAACTGACAGAACCTGAGGTGAAGAATCCAGAACGTTAGTTAAAGATATTACCTTCGCTTTCTTCTTACATTTTGTTACCCCTACTTGCTGGTATAGGTCCTGTCACTTTTAAATGGAACTGTGGAGCTGAACAGATGGCCAAGAATGATGAAGAGAGTAAAAATGGAAAAGGTCTTCAGATAAAGTGAAAACAATTAGTACATGACAACATCAATTTGCAGAGAATAAAAACACATGGACAAGAATAAGCAGCAGGAAATAGCCAGGTTTGACAAAACAAAAATAATTAGAGAAAAAGCAGAAGAGCTTCAACTCCCCCATGATGTGATTACTCTAATTAGAGAATGAGAGTAATACAAACAATAAAGCTAATTAGGGCATAAAGGAATCTTGAAGGCAGAAAGCTCTAGAAAGAAAAGTTGTAAAAACATCATTAAAAGAACAGCATAAAACATAAAAATGAAAGTCATCCTTGAATGGAGAGCCTAGTGCAAGTCCCTCTGTGCCACTCATACTTCTGCAGACATACTGTAGGTGCAATTTGATTATCCACTTAATTCAAAGATAACAGACCATCTGCAACCAAAACTTAGGAAGGCCCAAAAAACCCCTGCTGATAAAGGAAAAAGTCTGCAGTGCTCAAAAACCATCTTGGCATCATTCTTGGTGCTTCTCAACCCTGCAAGTACCTGGTAATTATGACACCGTGTGAGTAGGAAAGAAATCAGTGTAACACATTTCAAACCCTAGGGTCACCTCCCACTTTGAATATTTCTTCCTGATCAAATAGCCAGAAACTTCGGTTATACCCACGCTAGAATGGAGTGCAATCCACCTCTACTGAGCAATTCAGTAACATTACCAAGAGGCTAATCACCAGGTCAGCTCATTAACCCATTGTGGCTAGGCCTGTTCACGGACGAAAAGACCACTCTGGATTTTTGCTATGTGCAGGTAACGAGCTGGTAAGCTGCATACCACTTGTGTTCACTGTTCTTCTCTCATGGTTCAGATTCAAAATTCATTAGCATTTTCTACATCAAATATGAGAAACATAGAATAGTTTGAGTTGGTCAAACTGGCCCTGTGGAGAGGTACAGCAAGAGCAGGAGACGAAAGGATGAGATGTAGAAGACTCCAGTTGCTCCCAGTGATGGGCTGGTGACTCCTCAGACATTAGTCAGAGTTAGTGGCTGAAGAGGCTTGCAGTTTTCACCTACAGCACAGCACTACTTCCCACTACCTGCAGGTGATTCCTTCCTGCCATCGAGCACTAGACCTGCCCTCTGACCACATTTTCAGGCATTTCCTAGTATGTTTACACCTGCCATTTTAAACAAAAGGAAGAGGAAGACTTTGTGGCCTTTGTGGACTTTGCACTGATGTTCAGCCATAAGCAACCTTTCAATCCCAAATGCACAACAGCAAAGGACACCAAAAGAACTAAACATCCTACAGGAGCCTGGGAAAGCAAAAGGTCATACTCATCCTTGTTAGGCTGCAAAAACTTCAAATAATCATTAGGTCTGACTGAAATCTATTATTTAGCCTTGTATTGAAAAGATTAATCATGCTACAAAATTTATTGTTCTAACTCCTTATAATAAAAAGGATAAATTTTAAATATAAGCCAATATAATGCTTCATCTCCCTTATGCTATGTCATGTACACAACTATCAGTAAGAGAGCTATTTCTATGAAAACAGAAAGCAATAATTCTCACTTCTGTGGGAAAGATTTGGTCAGAATTGAAGAACAGGTGAATATCAAAGCACATATACTACGCAAGAACATCAACAGTTCTAAGTATAATTTATTAAAAAATTCACTGTATAAAAAATTTAAAACAGAATCTCTTCAGGGGAAAAAAAGAGTTAGCATGCTTCCCTGAATTAGTAATCTAATTCTAAACTAGTAACTAAAACCATTATAAGTGTGAGGTTGCCTCTTAAACAAAAGCTTAGGAATACTACAAAGCCAAGAGTTTAAAGCAAATACAACTTCAACATAATTTCCTAGAAGAGAAGTCCAGAGTACAAATATGAGAGATAATTAATCATACAGGAGACTAGTTACAACAGCATGAATTTAATTTATCATTTCTACATTCTATTCATGTGCCCTGAATAGAAAACATTTATTCATCTGCCCTTAATAGAAAACGAATCATATGTACAGAACTAATTACTCTTATCATAACTGTAAACAAGCAAAATGCAGAAATAAATTGAAAAACGGGGATTTAAAAAAAAAGTAACAATGAAGAGAGAAAGAAAGCCCCAGGCCAGATTTTGACTGCACGTAAAATGCATTCTTCTACCAGACTTGGTATTTGTCAGTTTCTGATAAATTCCACTTTTTGGGGAACAGTTATGTGGTACAAACTGTGCTGACCAACATCATAGCATTCAGCTCTGAAACCTTCACCTTTACTGTGTACTAAGCAGCTTTATGTATACATCTGACAACTTCGTGGTACATATATGCCCACACAGAGAGACAACTCTCCATGATGTGTTCTCCTCAGCAGTAGCTGAGGAAATTGTTATGACTACCCATCACAAATGAAGCATGGTCAGCTGATACACCTAGAGTCAAGGGAAGAATCAAAGATTCTGGAGCTCACATCTCTGTGAGGTTCCAGACATTTCGTGGTGACAGCTTAATGTAACTTCACCAAATCAGCAAATAACCTCCAGACCCTATAAATCCATGCACCATTAAGATGTCAGAAAAAAATTAGTAATTAAAGCATTACTTAATAAGACTCATTTTCTTCTTGACTTTCCTAGTTTTCTGTTGTACAGGACTGTACAGAACCCTGCAGAGGGATCCCCAGAGAGGGATTCTGAAAGGCTGGCAGTACCTGATAGCATGACACTGTGAGAGGTACAGCCAACTGGCAGGTCTCATGTTGAAAGACATTGAGGTGCTGAAGTGTGTCCAGAGAGCAAATAAGGTGGTGCAGGGTCTGGAGCATAAGTCTTACGAAGTGCAGCTGAGGGAACTGGGATTCTTTAGACTGGAGAAAAGGAGGCTCAGGGAAGACCTTATCTCTGTCTACCTGAAAGCAGGTTGTACTGAGGTAGGCGTTTCTTCCAGGAAACAAATGAGACATCATGAGGAAATGGCTTCAAGTTGTTTCAGGGACAGTTCAGATTGGATATTTGAAAATATTTTTTTCACAAAAAAGTTTGTCAAGCATTGAAACAGACTGCTAGGGAAGTGTTGAGTTACCACCAGGTAATTCAGCTATTTAAAAGATATGTAGAAGTGACACTTACAGTCTGGATTTAGTGGTGGACTTGGCAGTGCTGGGAAAACAGTTGGACTTGATAATCTTAAAGGTCTTTTCCACCATAAATGATTCTATTATTCTAAACTGAGAAACATATGTCATGCCAAGACCTCAGGCAATTAAAGAACATGCTTAAGAAATGTGTAGAGAAATGTGTGCTGAGCTTATCCTAGATGGAAATGGTTCCTTATATAGGGCACACACATTGTGCTTGCTTCATTTACTTCTGCTGGATTTGGAGAGTGAACATGCTCTGCAACGGCAATTTTAAGTTTGAAAATAGCTTGGAAAATAGAATGCTTCCTGTGGTGTTAAAATCAAAATTGGGCTTTGTAGAGTTATTGTACTTCTCTGGGGAAAAAAAAAAAAATCAGATATCTCCACAGCTTGGTAACTCATTTATGTCAAGAGTCTTTGCCTGCTGCAGTCAGGGAAGGTCTCCATCAAAAAGACATTGGGGAGTAGTTAATGGACCAGGACCTCACTGCAGTGGATGAAGATGAAAGAAAGGACTTCAACCTTAAGCTACCATGAAGCATTTCTAACTCTGCCTCAGACGACTAAGCTGTTCTCCACACATTTTCTGCTACCATGCTCTGCATCATGAGGTCCATCTACCCTGTAGGAGGGAGCCAGGAGTAGGGAGTGGCCATGGGTCTGGCACAGCCATAATCTTTCCAACCAGGGCCTGTCCCACAGCACTCAACGAGGGAGCAGGGATGGGATGGGATGGGATGGGATGGGGACACAGGCCAACCCTGATTTCATGACTATCCAGCAGGACCACAGTGATACGGGAGGTCCAAAACACCTACCATTTGAAGGAGAAGTTGCACTGAAAAGCATATCCGCTGATTCCTCCTCTACATTTTCTGCTTCAGCAAAGAAAATTGGAAAGCTACAGGAGACCACATGGAAAACTGTAGAGTTTGAAGGAGAAGTTGCACTGAAAAGCATATCCGCTGATTCCTCCTCTACATTTTCTGCTTCAGCAAAGAAAATTGGAAAGCTACAGGAGACCACATGGAAAACTGTAGAGTCTGAAGGAGAAAATACATTTCAGGAGCAGATGCTGCCAAAAGAGTTTAGTTGTTAGCGACTGCCAGCAAGCTGTAAATTTGAAAAGGCATGAGGAGCCAGTATGGGTAGTGGTCCAAATTCCAAAACCTCCATTTCTGTATGGATTACACTGATAATGTGTTAAGAGGTATTATCTGCAAATGCTGCAGGGTATATTGAGAAATGAATCTGCAATAGGGAAGCAATTTATCAGGAACAGTTAAAGTATGACTGCCCTTGTGACCCTTTAGTATATTCTGCAGGCTTTTAAATGCCAGCATTTTTCCTTGACATTCACGATGGGCTTTTATCTTAACCAGCTCAGCTGCTAACTGAACTTATGACAAATAAAGGGGGATCACACCTTTCTTCTAGTCCATGAGGTAATTCAAAAAATCTCAAACATTGAGAAAGTGGTCACAACTTAATGCTTTAACTTTATATCTGACCAGACTTTCTTAAATATGTAATATAGGACACTTGGTTGATGGAAATATGAACAAAAGAATAGGTCTGAGATATAACTAGATGATGTAACCACCTCTAGAGAAGGTTGTTATTCGTCAAGCATTGAAGTGATAGAATGTTGTAGTCTCACAGGTTTGGGGGAACATAGGATGAAGTATGAAGATTTACTTAGACACCAGCTGTATTCAAGAATTACACAAGAAAAGGAACGACTATTAAAACAAGATTGCTTGGTACTTCCCAGATTGTTTTAGGTTAACATGGAAGGTGTAACCAAAAAGTATATATTCTATTACCATCTTCATAATCACTTGTTAAAAACAGGTGGGGCAGGGATCTTTATCTTCAGCATGACTCAGCCCTGATAACACCCTCCGGGGGGGGCTATCTCTGCCAATGGGCCATTAAGGTCTCCAGGAATGACTCATAGAATTACATCATCCCATTGTGAGATGCCCCGCCCAGAGGTGAGAAACTGAACATTCCCACCTGTATATAAACTGAAGTTTTGGAGCACTACTACACTTCTTTTAGTGTATTCTGAGAGGAGATCTTGATAGTCACCACTGGATCTCCAGAGATAGACCAGTTCTTTATTCAGGATCACCAGTTCAACCAGACCACATCCATCATTCCAAGGAGACTGTAGCCACCAGTCAACTAACTGCTATCACCACCCTGTCTAACAGGGTGGTAGGTTGTATTCTGACTGTCAGTCTAACCTGGTGCTTCTGTATTATTTCTTTAATTTTTCCTATTAAATTGTAGTTCTGACTTGCAATCTCTCACAATGTATTTGTGTGGGGTTAATTCCTCCACTGGTTTGCTTTCAAAGTAGCACATAGATGAACACCTTCATACACAACAGTGAGACAGAATTGTTTTGATAAAATTTTCCTTAATCCAAGCAATATGACATGTATTCATTCTTCTGGTCTTGTATAGTCTTATGATATATTCTTATGCCACTCACACCAGTTTTGGAGATTGAAAAGAGAAAATAGTTAGCTACACTTAGAGATCAAGTAATGAAGAATCTAATTTTTTCCTTTTTTAAACATTTTGAAAATTGTATTTCCATATGTTTCATTGCAAGAATTTGGATATAACATTATTCATAACTGTAACTTTTAGATTAAAAAAGACTTTGTCACTAAAAAAAAGTGTTTCTGTTGCTTAGAGTTTAAAAAAAAAAAAGCCAGACATCTGCCAAAAAAAAAAATCTCATTAACAACATGAGAAAATGTGGCTGATTTCTATGCCTGGAGAGATGTTATAGAGGCAGGCCACTGCACGGCTTAAAAAAATCAAGTTGTCATCAAATTAAGCTTTGTTTTAAAAAAATCCACATGATGGATCCAAACTATTTTAAGCTTGCTGTGACTAGTATTTTGTTCTTTGTTCACAATAAAATGAAACTAGGCAAGTTCAAACATACTTATATCTGTTAAAGTCAGTTATTACAATATAACTAGGATAACTTATGTAGCCTTTAAGTAGATCCTGATCTTTGTAGACTGGACCCATCAAAAATGTTAACATTCGCTTCAAAGCTAGGGCATGAGACCGAGTAGACAAAGAAACAGCAGTAAAATTTGCAGATAAATGCTTTCTAGTGGGAGATATAGTTGTCATGTTTTGAAATAACACTATTAAATTTATAAAATAATGGATATTTTTCCACTGTTTTGGAAGTCCTTCCATTATATTTACTTTTTAAAATTATTTTAATAACAATGTAGTATTAAGACTTTCTTTTCAGGTTCTGGCTGAGTGTAAGACATTATTCATACAAGCTTTGCCGTCTAAATGTCTGGTTTAGGACAGTTACAGTCAATGGCAAGAGAAAGATCTCTTCAAATCATTTTCAGCCTCCACATCTCCCATGTTGACTATACAAGGAACCTGGGGAATTAACTCTGAGGTAACAGAAAGGTTTTTTTCACTAAATAATATATAAGCCTCAAACAAGCAACGTCTATATTACAGTGTATTAAAATGTACTTTATGTACATTTTATCTCCATTTAGAACAAATCTCTTTTTCATACAGAAAAATTTTCATCAAAAAAGTTATTCAGTGTTAAATATATCAAAAAAATCTATCAACAAGTTCTTTCTAAACATGATTTCCTTTTAACTTCCTAGCAAGTAAGTTCCAAAACAGAGTAATTCCACATAATTGGTCATTTGCATTCCACACTGAATTATATCAGACGAAAAATTGCAAAGCATTGAAAATCCCAGAGGAACAAATTAAAGAAACCAGAATAAAAAGGCAGCTCATAACAATAAAATATTTCCTCTTGTATTTGGAAGATATTCAGTAAAATCATTCAAGAGTAAATGCAGTTTTATCTCATAAAGATGGTACTCTTCCCCGCAATAGCCCTTCACAAAGATCACTGTTACACATTAACATATGCAGTTTACAAGCCTCAAGGAATTCATTCCACAGCCTTGGGTTCTGCTTTGCTACCAGACATCTTTTTCTGCCTGAGAAGGCCTTAGATAGCTAGACCTTCAAGGCTACAATGCCAGTGAAGGAGCTTCTAATCACCATTAACAAGCAGCTTTGAAACACAGATTTTTGATTCGTTGCGAACCAAGGGGAGACAAATTTAAAACACAAGATCAGAGTCCATAAACACATTCAACTGATATTCTCAAAGTAAAAAGAAGGTAGGGGAAAAAACAACCACCAAATAAATCAACACAAACACCAAGAATTATAAATGACACATTCCAAAGAAACTCTGAGAATTTGATTGTCTCATGCAGGGTAGCATGCAAATTACATTTGGCAAGTCCCCTCTAAAGTGGGTAAACTGACCACAAAGACAAAGAATAATAACGACATTTCAGCTTCCCTTCCTCCTGATTTAAACTCTAATCCTTCTCCAGGCAAGAATATGCTACTGTGCACTCAAAAGCCAAAATCCAAAATCATGCCCCTCAATGTTCAGAAAGAAATCCCTCTTCTTACATGGCAGGTGGCTTTGTTCCAGCAACATATTTTAACTCTACATCATATTTCTTAATACATTTCTTCCCTCCCTGTTGCACAGATGCCAGACTCTTTCCTCTCAGACACTGCATTCCCTTCAACCCTGTACAGAATGGAGTAACTTTGGTTCCTTCATAGTCTCACAGAGGTGACTTCTGCACCTGTTGTTCCTGAAATAGCATATTCTTCAAGAGATATGTCATAATATTTGTTCTGTATGTTTTAAAAATTAGCACTGTCTCAAAGCTAAATAAATCCTGGACACTGATCATTAAAAAAACAGATAGGGCAATAACTCTTCACATACACATGAAAATTTCTGGCCATCCAGACTTGAGGTTACATAAATGAAATTTCATTCTGTGCTCCCAAAGAAAAAGAATATAGAAAAGGGTAAGTGTCAATCCTCCTGAGTTAAAAAGAAAATTCTTCATCACGGGGTTATCTGCAGAAAAGGGGAAAGCCTGTGCTGACAACGCTGCCCTATGTTAACAGCTTCTGTACTAGCAAAGATGCAGTGGAGCACAGCTAATATAGACAGTTAAAGACAAGAAATTTTACAAGTGTTTTGATTCCTCAAGCAGATACAGTGCCTGAATAACCTATTAATTTTTCAATCAAAAACACTTGTTAGCATTCCTAAAAGGATGAACTAAAACCACTATTTAAATGTCAAAAAAGCAGTTCTTGTCATTTGCCATGTGTTGAACTAGACAGTGATGCAGCTATTTGATTATCACCTCAAATAGATCAAATAGGTTTAATGTTCTTGAACCAACAGCGCCTCCAAATAAGAAAAGCTTGAAAAGTAAGAAAAAATGATAACAAACACAGTTCTTGCATATATTGTTTCAATACAAGAACTCCAGGAATCATTGTAACAGTCTGCATCAACAACTCTCTTTTTAACACTATCTGCAAAGGCACTTTGCAAAAAAAATTATCCATAGACTGTGACATAGCAGGAAAACTGAAGGATATTTTGACAAAATGTAAATGCAAAGCCAAGTAAGTGGATACTCTTGGCAGCAGACGAATAAACAAAGTAACTAAATAAACCAACCAAACAACAAACAAACAAACAAACAAAAAGATACTAAAGTGCCCATAATCAGACATTGTTATTAAAAGTTAATGTGAAAGTAGCCCTTCTGCACCTCAAGAAACAACACAGAATAATGGTTGTTACTCTACATAAAAATAACAGTTTAGAGTGCAAATAATGTCATCTCATTTGAATAACGGTATTTAGAAGTAGGCTACAATTAAAAAGAAATGTTTTAAAAACAAACAAACAAAAGATGTTTATGAGAAGTAGAGGTCCATAGCAGATTGTCACAGAGGAAAAAAACTATTTTGTACTATTTTAAGATTATGGAATATGAAAGTTAATTAGAATAGTGGAAGAACTGAAGACACAGAAATTATTTCCTCCAGTAGCATTAGGAAAAAGCGTGGGCTGAAGAGAAAAAATAACATGACACATGGCAGAGCTTAAAGAACAGATTTTAACTTATGACAAATTTAAGACAAAAGCATGTAGACAAATTTTAAAAAGGGCATTGATTAGAAAGGACGGAGTCCATCAACATTTTTTATTCATTGCAAGAAGTATGGCTACAGTCTCAGCTCTGAAGTGTTATTCCAGTTTATATATAAATTTATTTTGGTCAGTAGCCAAATGCTGTAACCACAATAGGACAAAGTATGCTCACACTTGCAGCTTTATTGTTAATGAAGGCTAAATGTGATACAGACTATGACACCCTGAAGACCTCATTCCTGAAGAGATACATATGCAGCACAGGTACAATCCAGACGATTAATTTTGCATACAAGTAAATAAATTCCATTAAATATAAGGAAGCCAGTGACAATACTTAATTTAGATTATCTCAGAGTATTCTATATATCACCTAAATCTTCTCAGGTTCATACAGAGTTTAGGAAGTATGAAGAGTCAGAATTCTTTGTTCTCCATCCTGTCTGCTTGAGCCTAAAACATTTTTGGATCGGCATATCAAGAAAATTAAATGCTCAGTCCTACTCCAAATTGTAAATAGATTGGTATATTTGTTAATTACTTTTGATGTAGAATTCTTGTGTGTTCTGCCTTACAAACATCAGATTTCCAGCTGAAGGAAAGCACAACAGGTCTAACAACATCAGTGTAGCTCTATCAACTTTGTTGACCAAACAATAGGTCCAAAACTGTCATTAGTACAATACCCATACATACAAATCCTTATGACAATCTATCATTCTCTTCTACCAAGAACAGTCTGTCTTCTGTCAAAATAGGCAAGTTGGAATTTTTCTGGCTATATAACCTTCTTCAATACTGCCATAAAACTATGAACAGGTTTGTAAGGAGTGCTTGCTGCCATTTTATTTATGGTTAAAAACAACAGTTTTCCAAATACTGATGTTCAAAACTTTTACTCTTTAACATCAGTACTTACAGTTCTGATTTGGCTTATTTTCGGGTACATACCACAATATGCCAAGTAGGTGTGACCCGAAAATAATGTCTAAAATGCATGAATTCCATTGCATCACCTTGTAGAGCATTTGTTTTCATTGGTCTGCACTGGAAAGCATTGGGAGGCGTAATGTACAGCACACAGAGTAGCTTGACAAAGAAGACATATGCTGCCAATGGAGGCAACAGAAAAACACATATTTATATAATATTACAACATAGCCCTTCTCTTTTAGCTTATATTATTAAAGACACATCAGAGAAAACAGAAGCCCATTCCTTGTTACCCTCATTCTAGGTTTATTCTTCCTTTTAGCAGACAGATTCACTAAATTCAGGTTCATCCTTTTCACTGTAAGAGGTTTACATGCTGAACCAGCTGTCAATAGACTCCTAAAGAGGATTGCAGGTCACATGTTATTGACATGGCTGAGGAGATAGAGTTGCTCCTATCATTTCTAGGAAGAGTAGAAACAAAAGAATATTTGAAACTTCTTTTACTTTTTTATTTTCTTGGCAGCAGAGAAAATAAATTGCGTAAGACCACAAGAGTGGGAGGAAGAGTCACTGCGAAATATTTCCTTATCCTACTCAGGATTAGACTTCTTACAGTAAATTCCTCAAAAGCATAGTGTTTCCTCCTCAAATATCAAGTGCAAAGCCCTGCCAGACATCTCAGTTCAATGTAACTGCCAGTGTGGCCATCTGAGAGAGAAGCTTTCATACTCCCCCACTGCCAGAGCTCCACTTCAGGCAAGGGAGTCCTTACAGAAACTCTGCTCAAGGATTCCAGGGAGCAAATGGCAGATGGACGATGTTTACTGTCCTTACTGACTTGCACAGAAAAGATAGTGACTCCAAAAGTGTGAGTGAAGCCTTCAGCCTTTCACAGCTGCTTCTGAATGATGCTAATTCACAGACAGTAGCTGCTGCTCCACTTTTTAAAACTGAGTGGCTGTAACTGCCAATTTGTTTTATATTTTGCCCTGCCCAAAAGAAATCATATAAAAATACACAAAGAAAAAAAAATCTAAAAGAAAAAAACAAATATAAGTGCATTACTTCTGAACCTACCCAGTTCTGACAGCCCTGGCTCCAGCTCATGGTGCTGTCCTTGACATAGCTCCGACCTGCTGTGGGCAGAGCTCTGTGTGGTCTCTGCTGCTGGTCCATTAGCACAATTATTTCAGGTTGCCCCTGCAGCCCCATTAGCCCCTATCAAGCAGAGAATTGGTTGTTTTTTCACTGTCTGTAAGCGTTTTGGTGATTCATTTATCAGCTTTTGCTGTATTTCGGAGAGTAAATCACTTGAGCTCCTTATGTATAGCAGGTTTTTTAAAAAGCCATTTGATTTGCCAGACTACAGACTGTGACCTTTTTTTTTTTTTCCTTCACTGGCTAATTTCTTCCATCTACATTAAACTATTTTTCCATCAACTACATTCAATTTAACATGAACTTCAGTTCTTTACTGTATGACCATCCCTATCCGGAAAATTTTTGCTGCAGCTGAGGAATGATTTCCAGTGCTTTTAACACAAAAGGACAAACCACTCTCATGCTAATTAATTTTAATGAGAGAGACATTTAAAGTTTGGGGCAGACGGAAAGATCCCTATCACCAGCAGAACCATCCATTAAAACATCTGCTCCTAATAGCAAGGTATGAAAAAAGAAAAAAGAAGTATTTCTTTCCCTAACCCTTGCAGGGTGGGTTTGTTTTATTTTATGAGGAATCATAGCCTTCCATGTCCTTATCTTGTTAACATGTCTTGCTTTGATTTGAAAGACCAAGCTGTAAGTATTTACTAGTGCAAAATATTCAGGGTAAGCAAGTAATGCTGCTATCTTGCCTGTCTGGCTTCAAGGTTGGGGACTGATCATATTCTTGTTAAGTGCTACTTTGGGTGGAGTCAAGATCTGGTGACTGATTGAATCAGAGTCTGGCTTATCACCACAGCATTAACTTGCTTTTACCTAATTCAATTCATAGCTCACTACACCCTGCTCTCACTCTGTATTTCACCCTGTATTTCACCTTCACCCAGTGTCCCTTTGTAGCTGCATGGAAGAGTTCCCATTTATCTTTCCCACTATTCCAAATGCCTCTGCATTTTATTGATATCTCCCTGTATAAATGCTTCCCCTTCCACCTGTGCCTCAAAGTCCTCTCTCCTCCTTTTGCAGCAGCTCCCCAGCAGTCTGGGCAGAGGATGAGGCAATTTTTTGGTCAAATTCTCAGTTTGAGCTAAGCTAACCAAGCTCTCACCTTATCACCCTGACTATTAGAGTAAAGACTGCAAACCCTTCCTCTCCTCTCCCTTCAGGCCCTTATATTTTCAACAAAATAATAGTAATTGGAAGAAGAAGCAAGAGTATATAAACAAAACAATGCTGATTATCAAAAAATTTTCTTATAAAATAGAATACCTGAGTTACCATTGCTGTTTTATTTGATGTTTCATTACATATTTTAAAAATTTCATTGAAAAAAAAAGAAGATTGTCTTGGAGTCTGGTGACCCGTACACTTACCAAGAGTTGGAAGATATGTTTTTAATACCCCTCAGAGCAGAGCAGAGATTGTATATTCACCTCCTACCAAACATTTACATTAAGTGACCCTCACTAGCATTACTTCTTTTTTGATTGGACCATGAAATTGAGATGTTTTTGTCCTCTCCCTCTATGCTCTGCAAAATCCATAGGCTCCTGATCTGCCTCAGGCTCATTGAGGTACACACCTTAAATTTCAACGGCCCAAACTTACTGTCAAACATTAGATTTCTTTCCATCATTCCTTCTCAACTGTTTTGGCTTCACTTTCAGGTCTCTTTTTCTATCCTTCAACTACAGAGCCTGGGCTGACGGAAAAGTTGCCGTGTTATCATGCAGACCATTTACCACCCAAAACCAGTGCTGCAGTGGCTGTCTATATGCATGTGCACCTATATATATGTAAGTAATATATGTAAGGAGTAATATATATGTAAGGACCATGGATTTCCAATGCTTTCCTTTTTCCTAATCATTGTCCATGAAAACTCAATTGTTCTTCCTCACATAAAATCTTTGCATAGCAGAAAAACTGGGACAAAACTGAAATCTTATTAATTACTATAACTTGACCACCTGGTGATGAAAAGTTACAATTTCTGTAAATCGTTTAGTATTGTCGGAGATGCCACCTGCACACATGCACATCAGCCAGGAGCAAAGCACACAGACCAATTTTTCAATGAAAAAGCTTCATGGGGAGATGTTGAGTGTCTGAGTTATTTGCTTCATCACAGATGGCCAGCTATTCCTCACGTCAGCTATTTAAGCCCCAGGCATGCCCTCCTGCTCAATTTTGACTGGCCCTGTGCAACATATTTCAGAGTCTGACTAGTTAACCCTTCAATGTAAAAAAAAAAAATCATTGCTGACATTTAAAATACTTTCCTTGTTTAAACAGAGGTTTGCATAAGGAAAGCGCTGGCCAGTCCCATGTTGTATGTTACTGACATCTTTCCACAGCTGGCCTAAAGAGGTCTCACAGAGATAAACCCTATGGTACCATCAGGGGTACCATAATCGTAATACCATATTTCTATTAGGAAAAGAGCAGCTGTTTGCTGCTCTAACAGGAATGTCGCAAGCACTCAAATGAAACATTTGGGGTTTGGAGGTTAGTACAGTGCAAATTTTTCACTGAGTGCTAAGTTCAGTGTTTAGCCTGACAGTTGGAAAAGCGTGAAGCAGTTAATTAGTACTCCCTAATTCTTTCAACAGAACACTCAGAAACAAAAATTAATAATGGTGGGTTCTTGTTTACAAAACATTCTGTCAGAGCAAAAAGTGTTTGAGTAGCTACATGGGAACACTGTGATTTTAGTCTGTCAATGGCAGAACAAAAATTGTAGTATATGACCAATCTGACATACTGTGAATAATTATAAGAAATTAGCACTGAGATGATGAATAATACACAGAAACAAAGAAATTAAACAACTCTGAAGACAGGGAAACTTAGGTGTGATGCCTCTTTCTATACGTTTCCTTAACAGCAGAAACTATGTCAAAATCAGTCTTTTGCTGAACACACCACTACTCAAATGTAGTCAAACAGCCTCTTTAAGTTACTTCATACAACTGTATTTCAGTCTTCCTTCTGTTACCACTGCAAGATAGCTTTTTCCCAGAAAATGCAGAACAGCAAATTTGAATGGGGCAGCAGAACCCTGCAATAACTTATTTATTTGCCTATTAGGCATAATATGGTCTTATAGTTACACTTCCTGCCATTCAACCTCAAGTTTTGCTAGAGCTGTTTATTGCCTCCTTTGAACTTTTCAAGCTTTGAATGATATTTTATGAGATAGTAGAGGCAACAGCAGATTAATTTTAATCCAAGATAAGAGAGTCTCAGCAATCCCATGTCCCTACACACTTTGCTCATGATAAGGTGTGTTGCAGCCATAATGCCTTCCTGTAAGCAACAAATGTTTGAGAGGGTCTACTTGAAACAAAAGGAACCAAATTAAATCAATTAGCAAAGTCAGACTTTAGAACCTCTTTACTATTATTTATTCACAGCAGTGTCACAGCATTTAAAGATCCTCATGGGGAATCAAAACTCAGAAACATTCGCTATGGATAAGAAATGGGAAGAAAGCCAGAAGTGCCATCATTCAGGCAGCAAGCAAGATCACCAGGAGTCATTTGAGAATGATGAAGGTGGCAGTTTGCTGTGAAGTCACCTATCTGTCCTGGACTCTTCTCTAATGTTTGTGTGATTGACATGAAAAATCAGAATGGTTCCTACACAAACATGCAATTATGATGTGAAAATTACAATTTCTCTGTTTTGACTCTTAAACAGAAGATGATCCCATTTTGCTCAAATAGCCAAAGATCAAAATTAGCCTCAGGATGCACAAAAAAAATGTGGGTTTATTGTTTTTGAGGGCTTTTTTATCCCTTAGTCCTTTTCCCTGTCTAAAGAAGCTCTTAAATTGTCACATAAATTTCACTTATTTAGACAGCAACCATGTCTTCTTGACATCTAATTCTAAATCTCATAAGTGCCTTTTAAAAGTAGCAATACATCAACATAATTAAAAATCAAAATTGAGATTTATAATCCCTCATGGCTAAAGGCATAACTTCACTTTTATATTGACTTTTCACTCTACAATATCTTCTCTACTCCCAGTTTCTCCAGCTATAACAGGAAATACAATCTCAATCTTTCCATTTTGCTACAACCCGACGATTCAGTAGACACTTTAAACTCACTGGCCTTCTCATTGCAAACCAATCTCCCTACTGATCCTGGGACCAGAAATTCAGGACAAAGGAAGAGTTGGATTTGATTGATTGTTTTTACTTTTTATTACATAAGTGAAACTGAGGGACAGGAGAAATGCTGACAGAAATTATATTGCTTGATGAAACACATTTTCAAGCAGACTAAAAAAAAAGATTTTTTTTGTTATCCTGTAGATGGATTTTCTTAATGATGCACAAAGAATAAAGAAAACATTTTCCAAGGACTACCACATTAAATGGGCATAAAATTCCAGGGCCAAATTTATCCAAATATAACTTCAGTGAAGTAATGCAAAGTAATCGCTTACATGGAATTAAGAATTACTATTCTCCTCATTCCATTGATAGCCTTTGATGCTTATGAACTCCTAAGCCAAAAACAGCTGACTTCACCCCCTTCCTGTGGATCACAAAGGAGGGTTTCAGATCTGGTTCACATAAAACTGTGCTGTTAAGTTTTTCCTATGCAAATAGCACTGATAATGATGAGACCAAAGGGCCTTTTTTGGGGCCACATCCCTTACATACAGACACATGACAGAAGGAAGTAGCCTGTGTCTTTGGAGATGTCAGTGCTGACCTGAAGAGTGTTGCCCATGCTGCTACAAAGCAGTGTAGAATCTAAGGAGCTCATGAAGGTGACTTGCACCAAGGTTCATTGACTGTAAAAGTCACTTTCATGTAACTGCAATGAAAAGGACCCCAGTCAAGCCATTGTTTAAAGGCTGAAGAATTTGAGAGAAATGAAAAATCAAAATGCAGACTTCATTGCCATTTTTAGTACTTTAAAAGCTGCATTTCTGATAATCCAAAGTACACCACAGTTCAGTGTAGACATACACCCAGGCCAGGTACATTCCAACTGAACAGGATGTCACTGGAGCTCATTCATGGTCCACTTCAGAGAGGCATCCCTACATTGCCCACAGCCAGCAGGACTGAAGGAAGTATGTTGTTCACAAGAAGGCAGACAGGCTTATTTCTGGGGGAAAGATGCTCTGGAAATACAGGATCATTGGAATGACCATGGGGGATGGTCCAGACCTCTTCACACAGAGCCAAGGGAGCCTAAGGCAGTGCAGTAAAACCTGGAGTCAGAAGGTACCGCTCTTCAACATGGGAAGTAAATGAGACGGCATTCTGACACGCAGGCAGCCCAGTATGCACACTGACCACAAAACACCTGCAGGACTGTGCTGCAATCAAAAGGAAATGCTCAGTCCAGAATGGGGTGGACATCCCTGTGCCAGGGTAAATAGCCCTGCTCAATTCAAGAACACTTTCTTAAGGGTAATTTTAGAGGCTGAGATAAATCCCCTGTTCCATTAAATAGATTCTTTGGAAAGTCTTGTCTCAGTGTACATTTGAAAAATTTGGAGAACCTGAGAATCTTATCCTGAAAGATAATTCAGCAATTTAAGTTAAGTAGATGCACTAAAACAAACCATACAAATACGCCAATTTAGTGAACCACTTTATGGAAAAAAAAAAAGTTCTCCTCATTTTTTAATCATTAGCAGTTTTCTTTGCAAGCAAAAGAACAATTTACATTAAAAGTTAATTCTCATTCTAATGAAACTAATCAAACAACTTGATAGTCTGCAAAGGTTTATCCATGTTTTTATCTGCATTCTGTTGGGTAGTCCCAATGATTTAAGGGTAATTGCTCATACAGGTCACATCAGTATTTTAATTGCTCCTGATGTACATGGGTTAAAGTATATGCTAAGACTGGTAAGTTTAATCTCCATGCCAAAAAAAAAAAATCAGTATTGGAAGACAAAGAGGCAAAGATCAACAAGAATAAATTTTGAGAGATCCTTTCCTGAGCCCTAGTATATTGCTATAGAAGATTAGATTAGATATACAAGTTTCTGAAAGGGAGCATGGGTAGGGCTATTTAATTTTACATCTATTTCTAAATCATGCATAGTGACTACAGTTTACTCAACACTAACACTGTTAGCAAAAGACTTGGAGTTACTCCCTGCCCTTGCAGGAATGTGGGCTCCCCCATGATCAAGTGTTTTTCATCCTGGCACCTGTGACCATGACTGCTGGACTGGTTCAGAGGTTGACAGAAGTTATTTGTCACCAGTACACAAATTCATATCACTCATTGAAAAATAATAGGAAAAAGTTTAGCCAGAAGGGTGAAAGTTGGTCCATAAGAATACAATTGTGGATTTTGTTCCCATGCCAGGATAGTAAATGGGAGAGTAAATAGCACTGGCAAATACAGCTGTAGCAAGAACACAGATGTGAATTCACAAAAGAAAAACCTTGTCTTCAGATGCATTTGGTCCTTCTCTTCTCCTCCCTTACCTTCCTCCCTTCTCCGTGTACATGTTGTACTTACCATGCTCTTTCAGAACAAGGCATTAGCTCATCCCTTCACATACTGAACTGAAGAACTTTTACAAGAATTGATTCTGCCAGTAAAATGATTAGTCAACACAAAAAACCTTCAAATACTCAAAAAACATTTCTAAAGGATTTATAGGGCTTTTTTGGTCAAGCTGATAATTTGATTACTTTTTTAATACTTGGAAAGCATAGCTATAATGATTTCCAATGCTCACTCTGACAGAAACACTCAGACACACATTAAAACCTTGACTGGGTTTGCTGTAGATTTCTGTGCCATACTGACATAGTGTGTAAGTTAAAGGCACAGCAAAACTCATCCAGCTAGCCTGGCTCACCATTGCCCAGGTCAGGGAACTTATCAAAATGCCCTAAACTTCCTTTCTTTCCAGGAGAAGCACATTTCTTTCTAGGGGCAGGGGCAGGGGTCAGATCTCAGACCTGCTCACCAAAGCAGAGTTGTCACCAGCACATTCAGAACTGTGGGGAGCCCCCAGGACTGCAGCTCCCATCTGACACAGTTTTCCTGATTTGTAGGCATGCAACAGAGGTTTCCAGCACTGGGTTCTGGATATTGTGCTGGCACTCCACAACTGCAGTGTGAGCCTTGCTCAATGCAGACACTGCTAGGCAGAGCTTCAAGGCCTGTGCTCTGCAGGAGTTTGGATTAGGTACACCACTTCTCTCTCACTTTAGGTTCTGTCAAGCCACCTCTAAAGATTCTCAAAACTACTCCAAAAAGTTGACAGTCCATCCCGGCTGCCTTCCACTCATTGTGCTTGCTGCTGGTTCAAAGCTTTAAAAATCCATCTGAAATATTTTGGGATCTGTAAAATATTTCTAAATACAAACAGAATTGCTGATGTTGTATCTGTCACAGCAGGAAAGATTAGCATCCCTCCCCAGCAACCTGCACCTTTCCTGATGTGGGAGAGGGTGCATGAGGAGCACATACTCCTTGCCCACACTGGATATGTGGTGTGACAGCTGTCAGAGCTGTGCTATATTGTGCAATTTTAGTGTTTGCAGCCTTAGCTGTAGTGATTTTCTTTAAGCCTTTATGATGCATTTTTCTGAAAGAGGTATGGGGTGGGGTGTGAAAACTGCTTTATCTCTGTGTGTTTTCTTACACCAAGTAGGGAAGAAAAGCCAATTGTCTGATCTTGAAACCACAGCAAAATTGGCCCATGGCTGCTATTAACACTGAGATTAGTTTAGAAATCCAGCGATCCATAACCTCTCCATGGCAATTACAACTGCTCTGATGTCCCATTAAGGTTTTGTTCCTCTGTGTGGGTGGGAGAAATATTCGCTTAATGAACATACATATTTGTCCTGCAAGGAAATAAAAATTTGTATTTGGAGTAAAAATATTCTCTTTGTCCTTATTCTTACCTTCCCTGCATGGGCATAGGAGTGAAATCCTTCCCCAGAGCAAGGCAGCTATCCTCCCTTATCGATGATTTTTCACACGGGGACTGTGGCTCTCCAAGGCTCGATACCATGCCGTGATACTCTTTTAATAACCGCAGCTCATTGCAACTTCTGGTCACCGGCTTGGCTGCCACCTTTGCAGATAAACTGGTTTGATGTGAAGATGTCTGATTCAGCTCCATCTCTTGTTGTCTAGAAACTGTACTGTAATCTTTGTTATCCAAGTACATCTGTCCCTGGGGGGCGTTCTCCTAAAGAAAGTGAAAACAAATATATTAGGATTAAATTGAACTGACTCAATGTTTACTTCAGCACAAAAATGTTAAAAATGCCAATCAGATTATTTTGAGTGCATTTTTGGGCATTCCTCTCATTCATTTATTTACACCAGGAACAATTCCAATGTTTTAAACATCTTTGCAAGTTCAAAATTAGCCACTACAAACATTTAAATAGATAAATAGATGGTCTTCTACTTTTTCCATGTCTACCATGATTTTCTCCCACAAATTTCCCAGTGACTTATACAGACTTATCCCATACAATAAGAAAAAAATCATCTCTGCATCACTAGCACAAGAGTTGCTGCTGCAGAACATCTTCCCAGCTTACAAGAGCCCTGCTTCAGCTTGTCTCAGGCAGCTGTGGTGGCAGCAGCCTCATGGAAGCCATCACTCTCCTCCAGTCCTTATGCTCCCACAGAAAGCCCTGTCCTGCAGTAGATCTGCCGTGGATGATGGACCCTCATTAAGCAGAGAAGGTACTTGAGTTTTATGAAGACACTGTACCATTCCAGCAGTTGCCAGGGGCATTTATGAAATGTAAATCAAATCTTGATGAAAATGAGGTTTTATGATATGATTATTAATGGTGATTATAACAAAAAAGTAGTGAATAACAGTCAAAAAGCTTTTATGTTCTCATAATTAAAATTCAGCGTGAAAAGTTATAAAAACCACTTCAGAATCCCACAAAGTGCACAACTCAGACATGACGACTGAATTAAAGATCAGTCTGTCTTAAACACATGCTGCGGAGTTTAATCATGGGACTATTTCAGCATAAAGTGCCAAAGCCACTGCAGAGGATAGCAAGAGCTCGGGTAACAGGCCCGTGAGCCTCCAACATCCTTCTGGTGGGGGAGCGCAGCCTTGTCAGAGCACATACCTGCTCCTCTCTGCCGAGATCTCAGCACAGGACTCTTAGGTACTCCTGCAGAGCTGTGGGGGAAAATAGCACAATAATAGGCTCTGCTTCAGTCCCCGTCGGAGAAACCACTTGAAACAGAAATGACAAAGAGCTAATTATGATTCTGTGCAGGTTTGAGCTGTCATGGCCTTGCAGGTTTGAAAGGAATGAAGGCTATTGAAAAAAAAAAAAAAGACTGCACATACGAGCCACCACAAACATGGGTCTTGACTCCAAGTAAAGGCAAGCTTGCTAGCCAAATCTAAATCAGAAATTCCCCAGGTGGCATACCCTTCCCCAGTCCTGCATTTCTATTTCTTTCTATTCTCAGTGCCCTTAGTTCTCATCTCCTAATATTTTTCATCTGTCTTTACAAGCAGATTGATAAACTTGACTCTTCCCATCATTGCACAGTAGCTGGAGTACTGTGTCCAGTCCTGGTCCCCACAATTCAAAAAAGATGCACAGATTGGAGGAGTCCAAAGCAGGGCCACAAAGATGATCAAAGAGCTGGAGAATCCACCCCATGAGAAAAGACTATAGGATTTAAATATTTTCTCCTTGGGGAAAGAAAGCTCAACGAGGACCTCATTGTAGTATTTCAGTAGTTAAAAGGTGACTACAAAGAGAACTGGCTCTCTCTTCACAAGGAGCCACTCGAAGAAGAAAAGAGGCAATGGGTATGAGTTGCATGAGGATAGGTTTCATCTCAATAGAAGAACAAAATTTTTTGCAGTAAGAATAACAGGAACAACATCTCCAGGGGCAGAGCTCCCATCACTGGAGATTTTGAAAACACAACTAAACAGGCTAGATTATGTCATTGAAGCTCCCACAAAAGGCTGGACCAGATGGTCTTTCGAGGTCCCTTCCAACCTGAGTTGCTCTATGAGTCTACAATTAACAGCCTGGAAAAGACGAACATAAATAAGCCTATTCTTAATTGTGCTTTATTGGTTTTCTCGGAAAGGAGAAAAATGAAAGGGAAGGTAGGGAGAATGTAAGGGAAGGTAGGGAGAATGTGGTGAATAACTGAATGAAAGAAGCTAGCAGCTACTGTATTCACACAGCTCTCATGTTTAGACACGGCTAGCACACACCAAGCAACACTAAAGACAGTTCAGTTTTCAATGCATAATACCTCTCCTTTAGATATTTCCATAAAGGAACACCTGGTGTAAGGAGCACAAGCATGGATGGAGTAGAACCAAACACACTGCCACTGAGCTGGTCCAGGGCTTCTCTATGGCCTGAAAAATCACAGAGCTTTTGTAATCAAAGACAAAACCCTGAGTGAAAGTCTCGGAAAGCCAGGTTTGCCACTCCTGCCTGGTGGAATCTAAAGCTGGAGGTGTTGGGAGGACAAACACACACCACACAGAGGACACCACTGCCCCATGAACACTTTATTGTCACCTCTGGTAGCCAATTTTGCGTGTTCTAAAATTCCAAACTGTCTTCCTTCCTAATAAATAACTTTGAAATGCAAATACTTCCAACTCCAACTTGAAGAGATAATTGCTTTTGTCTTCAATCTCACTTTATATATTTACATACTGGTTTTATTAACATACTCTGCAAATCATAATAGAGATATCTGCCCACTTATTCCATTTTTCATAACATTTGGTTTGTCTGAGTGCCTGCTGTGAAAATACACAGATTTTGAAACTATGTCATGCTGTGGAAATATTAAATCTACAGCAACTCCGGCTGTACTAGTTTTTAAAAGAAAAAACCTGAACACAACCTCTGAAATTGATCCTTTCTCACTCCATAAGTGCAATTTTTTATCTTGAGGTGAACAGGGACTAAATCAGACAGGCTCTCATATGTACAAAGCCTTAGCATGAAAGACATTTATTTTCAGAATTAACATCTATGAAAAAATGAAAGAATGTCAAGGACTAGAAGCTTGAGAGAAAATCTGATTTCTAGTTAAAAACCCATAAACTGCTTTATTACACATTCACAAAAGCTTTGCAAACAAAAAAAAAAAAAAGAAAAAAAAAAAAAAAAGAAAAAAAAAAAAAAAATTTAAAAATTAAAAAGAAAAAAAGCATCATGTTGCCACAAGCGGCAGGTTTGATTGTGAATGCCTGTGTACTAAAACATTGCTAAGGCAACTATCTCCATGGTATCTAAGCTTCTAACACATCAGTGCATTCAAGAAATTCTCAAATGATCACATTTCTCTGTAGTTACAGAACTTCACTTTTATTTCTTCCTCTTTCTCTTATCTTGCAACGCCTCAATCAGCAATGAGACATAGGTGAGACACTATCATGTGAAGGTAAGGAGAGATTTTAGCCAAAAAAGATCTATTTTGGGGACATTCTGGAGGTATGCACCAGCAAGAGTATTTTATTCACAACTAGAAATTGGTCCAGCAATTACCCATCTTGTGTTGCGCAAATACAGTGCTAATAAATAAATCAAAGAAATAAAAGGGCTAATACAGTATTTAAGCCATGTTTGTCATCTATTTTCAACCCTTTCATCCCAGCCCAAGTAGGTGAACATCCACTTTAAAAGTACTAGAGAAGACATCGTTTTTTCTTCATATTTTAGGTGTAAATAAGATCAACAGGTTATGTTACTTTATTTTATTTGTAGTCTGCTTTTTGGTTGCAAAACAAAATGCTGCAGGCAAATTATGTATTTTGTAATATATCATCATTTAAAACATTGTTTTCTTAGGTACCAATAAGCACAGCATAGTATTTTTGCATTTGAAAATTAAGAATTTAATCTTAGGGTCCATGAGGATATGAAATATCACATCTTCTCCAGGTAACACCCAGAAATAACACTTCCTGACTTGCCCATCTTATTATTTATCAAAGCCCTTTTCCACCAAGACTGGAAAAAACCTCACTTTGTCTGCACTAAGTCACCTTCTCATTTTTAGGCAGAAACTCAAATTCTGAAAAATTAGTAGCTGAGGAGGGACACATATATTCTATATATACATATCTCCCTCCAGGCATGCATCTCCCAACAGCTTCCCCACAAGCCAGACAGCTGATGTTGTCCTTCCCATGGCAAAGACACCTGCCAAATGGTCGCAGCAGCATGGAGGAGAGTCGTTGTTAGCCTGAGGCCCAGAGAAAGAGAGCAAGGCTTCAGTACTGCAACTCAGAAATTCCCCCATCACAGGCCTGTCCTCACATGGCCATTGACATACATATCCCTAGCCCTGCCATCCCAGGGACAGGTAGATGAAAGCTCAGCTAAAAACCTATCCCCTAGATTTACAATCTAAAATCACACACACACACATGCTCCTACAACACAACTGCCAGAACATTTCTATTTGTATTTATTTATTTTGAGTAAAGGGAAGGTACTGCAATATCTAATGTTGTCATGTGCAAACAAGAACTCTCGGTATTTAATTGGTATGTTTTCTCTTATAAATTGGAAGTGCTTCTAGCTGTAGGAAGGCAGCAAGGCTGGTTTGGACATACAGAGTGTAAGAAATCCCTTTGACATCCAGGATTTCACAGGATATCCCAGTGTTGCTCTTTTCCACAAACCCCTGCCTATCCTACATATAGGATCCCCATTATCTCATAGGGTGATGCTAGGGATTGCACAGAATAATGCTGTGCAGAGCAGACCTCTTGCATGACTGGGAAGATGACAGAGCATGGTGTACAGATTGGAGCTACAGGATTGGAGCCCACAGTAGATTGTCAATAGTGACTCTTCCGTAGTTTTGGGGTTGTCTTTTCTTGCCATCCACCAGTGGCAAGAGGAACAACAGGGGCAAATCTTTCTCATTATGCACCAAACATAACACTCCATGACGTTCCTAAGATGATTTAAGCCTAGCCACTTTTGTTCCCCATAAATTCCCGGCCCAGGGCTGCAGGTGAGGCTATTTAGCAGGTGGAAGTAGGGTGATGGGCTTTAAGAAGCTTTTTCTCCATTGGTCTGCCCAAGAAGAAATGGCTTCAAATTGCCCCCAAGAGAGCTGTTCCCAGGTGGTGGCTCCCAGGCACACCAAACAATTAAAGCCCAGACACCTTGTTTTCTCTCTCTTCTCAGGTTTTAAAGTGTTTCAAAGAGCACAATTGCAAACTGACAGAACTTAACAGCTTTCAGCAAGTTGCTGTCTTTCCTTAGCCAAAAGAAGGGTGTTTTCCTGAGAACAGTTTGTTTTCCTAATCCATGTCCCACATGTTGAGACCTACTGGATGTAGGGCAGCATGGCGCCATTCACTGGGACCTCACACATCGTGCTATTGATCTGGGATAGACATTCATGTGTCCAGGAAAGTGAAAAAGGGACCCAGCTGCAGCACCTTGAGGACTTCAGCAGAAGACCCTGGATCTCAGGGCAAGAAGGTCTTTGCTGCACTTTAGTGCCTTCCCGCAGGAGGGAGGCGGCCTGTGCTGAAACAAGGCTCTTAGTGCCTTCCCAGCTTAGCCAGAGCACATCTTACTGATCAGACCCTGCTGCTCAGACCCAGAAGCTCAGACCTTATTGCTGGGTTAAGGCAGCAGCCCCTGGTGCACACAAGAGACCTTGGCTTCGTTAGTGCCAGGGCTGCTCAGAGGGCTGATGGGGATCCAGCACCACAGCTTCACCTGAAGACTCTGAGTGGAACAGGACGCACGAGAAATCTTGCTGTGCTCAGAGCCAAACTCGGCCTCTGCAAAGGGTGAAGTTCTCAGTCTCCTCTACACTCAGGTGATGCTGCTGTAATCCAGCAGCTGCTCAGCCTGGGGACATGGCATTGCCTCCTGGGGACTGGGATTCCTTAGACTGCCGCAGAATTCAGGGGAGACATGGGAGTGGAGGCCTTGCAGGATGGAGATCCCTCACTGCATTGAGGTGGTGGCTGGGATAAAGAGCTCTGTGTGGGGCAGAGAATGTGCAAATTGGGATGGGGGGGTCAGAATAAGTGGGAGGTCTGCACCAGAGGGGTGGTGAGGGAAGCCGAGGGCTTTGATAGAGTGCGTGGAGGGAGTTCAGGGGCTTATTGCACAGACACGATTCAAACAGCTCACGAGGGGAGACAATTTGCAGGTCCACAAGACGAAAAAACCCAAAATAAAACAAAAACAAAAACCACCAAAACCCCCCACGTAACACTGTGGCGAAACTTCGTGCAAGCCATACGCGGGCACAGGCTGCCGCCTGCTGGCTGCCTGACCACAGGCCACAAACCAGTTTTTCCCGGAAAAAAACTCTTTACAGGCGAGTCCAATTTTTAAAGCCGGGTGTCAGAAGAGTGTCTGTGCCTCTGGGCTGGGGGGGGCTGCAGCACCTAATGCAGCCTAATGGTACATGGATAAAAATATAAAACATCTGTAATCAGTCAGCAGGGGCTGTTTCTGCAGGCACGGGCATGGTCTGACAGGGCATCGCTTCCTGTTGCAGGTGCGGTGGGAAGCTGTTTCTCTGTATCCTACAGGGAATTGACAGCAGTGGGTCACACCCTAAGAATTTCACAGATAGAATCACAGATCGGTTTGGGTTGGAAGGGACCTTAAAAACCATCCAGTTCCAACACCATGCCGTGGGCAGGGATGCCTTCCACCAGATCATGTTGTTCAAAGCCCCATCTTACCTGGTCTTGAACACTGCCAGGGGTGGAGTATCCACAGCTTGTCTGGGCAACCTTTTCCAGTGCCTCACCACTCTCACAGTAAAGAATTTCTTCCTTATATCTAATCTAAATCTACTCTCAGTTTGAAGCCATTCCCCCATATCCTATCACTATCTGCCCTGTCCGTCTCCAGCTGCCTTGTCCTTTAGGTACTGGAAATTGCTATTCGGTCTCCTCAGAGCCTTCTCCAGGTGAAACAACTCCAACACTTTCAGCCTGTCTTCTTAGGCAGGGTGTTCCTGCTCTCTGATCATGTTCATGACCCTTCTCTGGACTCTGTCCAGCAGGTCCATGTCCTTCTTATGTTGGAGACCCCAGAACTGGACACAGAGGTCCAGGTGGTTTTTACATTTAAGAAATCTCTTCTGGTTCAACAGAAGATGGTAAAGATTCCCATCATCATTTGGGCATTAAGTCATCATCCTGTTCAAAGATCCATTTCCCCATGTAAATATTGCCCTATGCAAAAGATCCCCATAAATTAGGATTTTTGGTTGGTTGGTAAGTTGGTTGCTTTTGAATGAAAACCCTCTGTCCATGAGTGTCTATTTGCCAGTGTCCAGCTCTTGTTCAGTGTTTAGTGTCAAGAGTTGGTTTGAGGAGTCCTTTAGAAAAAGCCTTTGCTGAAAGACGAATGCAAGTGAAGAGCTATCAGCTTGGACATTAGGAGTAGGGAGCACTGTAGGTATAACAACAATCAAACAAGAGGAAAAAAAAAAAATTCTGATAAAACAGTAATTTCCTTTTTCCTTTCTTATTACATCTGCCAAAGAGGTGACTATAAAACACAGTCAAATGGATAGACAGACTTTTAAAGTCTCTCATCAGATATGAAGAAACAAATTGCAATACATTCTAAGGTTATCCTCCCTTTCACTACCACCTCTATCTCCTAGGTCCCTGTAGACCCATGGAGAGAGAGAGGCACTGACCACCCGGCCCCCATCCAACTGGCCTGACACAGGGTCAGTTCACCATGCTTTAGGGTGGTCTACATCTGTGCACAGGATCTGTGAGGCACCTTCACCGGAACTAAAATGTTGCCCACAACTTAAGATAAACAGGAGAGAAAAGCAGCTAAATACTATAAACTATAGCTTATGAGCCCAGGGATCCAGGGAGCTGTGTTAGAAGTATGCTGTGTCAGGAGGAGAATCGTGTAACTTTGAAATAGACTTTTTTGGATTTAGGTCTTGCTTTAGGAAAAAAAGAAGAGACACAGACCCTAGAGGACACTTGCAAAATAGAGCTGGAAACTACAGCGCGTGCTGCTTACTCTGATCAAAAGATGCTTAGAAATCAGGAAGATATGGAAAGAAAAATCTCAGTCTCCTTCCTGTCATGACTGAGGTGTAAACCCAGAGAAGGTTTTTTTGTCTCCTTAAGCTATGAGAGTTGCTTTTTATGGCATGAAGTTAATGTTTCTTTATTCTTTTAAAAATGAGATCAACATACCATGTCTCAAGAACAATAAATAGCCTGCTGAGAGGTCCAGGGCCTTTCATGGCACTTCTGTGCAAGAATGTGAAATGATTCACACTCATGAGTAAAACTTTAGCACTCTAACTCTGCTAGAGGACTTTTGAGAGCTTGGTACTACTTCTCTTTTGCACTTCATAACCCTTGCTTACATGGTCATGGGAAGACAATGAGATCTCACATTCTCAGCTCATATTGAAGAGCTTCTGTGGGTAACTGCTGAGATCTGGAGGTAAACATAGGCAAGAAATGCCCAACCCTGCAGCCTCTGCAAGGGTCTTCAGTCTCTGAAACCTTTCAGTACTTTGAAATCTTAAATGTCTTCCAACAAGTCTTTATTGATTATTACAGACTGGTGAAGTTATTTATTTTAGGCATGTCAGATTAAGTATATAGTAGTGTTCTATCCTGTTATTTGGTGCATAGGAAGGTTCTTTATAGCTTCCTTTTTTAGTTATGAGCAAGACAGTAGGAACAGGTTGATTAGCTGACACTATCTTTTGAAATTGTTAAAATAAGTCTGGTTAGTTTCTGCTTTATTTCAGAAAAAAAGATCAGTACGACAAGTGGAAAAGGAGTCTTTTTACTGGGAGGGGTGTATTAGCTTTATACCCATATTTTTCTAATAAACATTACATGTTCATAACAAATTATTCTGCAGATGTTCAAGCTGAACACCAAGCTCCTTAAAACAAAGTGCAAGAAAAAAATGTGTTATTGCCTCCCAAATGACATGCATAGATGATTGTTATTCCCACGGTGTCAATTGTTCTTACATTGAACTTGATAAACTGCAGGTGCTTGAAATTGCTGCAGCAGCTAGAATACTGATACACAATAAGAGTTCATGTCACATTTCTCCTGTCTGCTTTTAGCCTAAATTTACTTCATGGAAAAGGTGATGAAAAGGAGTCTCTTTGCCCAAAGGAATTAGAGCCTCCATATGCTTTGGCAGCTGTACCATGGAAAAAAGATAATTCCAACAGGTGCAGAAAAGTAGAGTTCACAATATTGCTAGTTCCTCTTTTATTGCAAACATGCAGCAAAGCAGAATAAGTCTTTTTCCTGGAGGACCCCGGTACAAATGGAGGTCACAGCGGGATAGACTTGAAGTTTTCACCTGTCCTCTTTGCCCTAGTATTATCAGGAGTTTGATTTGTGAAATGCCCATTGGTGCAGCAACTCTTTCAAGAGGTAAACAAAGCTGCATACTACTTTTGGTTACATAATTATACTTCTGAAAATGAATGTAAAATTTTCATAGCCTGATAATATAGCTGGAGTTTTTACTTCACTGCAGGTAAAAATAATATGATTTGTTGACACTGGCCATAATACATCCAAGATAATTAAACCAAAGAGGGGACATTAAGAGAGATAGTTAAGTATTTTACCTAGGTTTATTTCCATTTTCAATGCTCAAAAAATATTGCAGGTTTTGTTTATTTTTTTGAAAAATTGCTTTATGTATTTAAAAAATTGTTTCCTTCCTGTACTAAACAGTTTCATGGCTATATTCAAAAAATTAAGTATCATCACGGGACAAAATTATTTCCTGTTTTACATTTATTTTTGCTATGAATGCAAAACCAATATTCTTCTGAGATAGTCATGGCAAAAAGCAAAGCATTCCAGGAGCCAGACAGTGACCCTGTAAATGGACATAGCTGTACTGATTTCAGGCAACAGAGGTACTTCTTTCCAGACAGCCCTAGGGATTTGCTTCTGTTTCTATCAAATTTTGCTTTGATTTTAGCCAGGACAGGGTCACACCTGATTGAGCTAATAAGTCTGTTTGGATTAGAAATTTCAGCTGTATTCTAATAACCTGTTCTGGTATAAATTAAAAATAGACCAAGCCTACACTGAGTAAGCAAGGGTGAAAATGAAAACAGACAAATTTAGATCTTTCTTTTCTGGATTTGGGCACTCTATTAGCACCCTCCTGCTGAACAGAGCTTTTTACCTCCCTCATTGCAAATGAGCCTGCTTTTATGTACATTTATATTTCTTAGATGCAAATGTTCACGCAAGAGAAGGAAACACAGCATCCTCAATGAAAACTGGTGTTTCTGTGCTGTTGAGGTCACTGGTTCATGTTATAGTCCTGAAAAATTTATTAACTCCTCTCTCAGCTTTAAAGCATTCTTACAAAACCAAGAAGCTGAAAACACATACTATGGGATGTAGATTTGTGAAGCTGGCAGCTTTCTGCAGTGTTAAAGCTTATGAAAATCCAAATCCAAGCTAAAATGTATGGAATGTGAGCCTTGTCTTGGGGCTTTATCCAAAACACACTGAAGCTAGGGAGAGTCCTTCCACTGACTTCACTCGGCTTTGGATCAAGCCTTTCAAAGATGTAAAACAGAGGCTTGAAATGCTTAGCTTGTAGATGAGGTTTGGTTACAAAAAAATTGTCCAGGCTCAGGACTCAAAGGGGAAGCCTAAATGATGGAATCTCAGGGTCAGAAGGTCAAAATTACAGGGAGAAATTGCACCCTTCATGTTGGCAAACTGGCAGCATGAGTAAGGGAAATGTGAGACGCAAAGGACACCAGTGCAGCCCCAACCCATAGTATGAGTAGCAATGCTGAAATTGGTATATTTCCATTTTCTAAGACTGCTCCCTCCATACCACAGTGTTTTCCTCCTCCCTCACTCATGGCCAAAACTCTTCTTATGTAGATGGGAATGTGATTATTTTATTTAGGTGAATTGTGAATTATTTTATTTAGGTATACCTGGGAAGAAGATGCTTCAAATACAGCACAGAAGCAGAACTTTCATACCATAGTAAATAGGAAGAGCAATAAAATCTCTGAAGTGTTCAAGCAATTTAAATGTTCCAGCAGCTGGGGATTGCTTTAAGCATTTAAGAGGAGGGCGTGAAGCACAGCCTATCAGCTGCTGGAGACAGGATGGAACTTTCTATTCCCAGATTTACTATACATTTAAGTTTGTCTCAGGGCTAAGGTGTACTTTGTCTGCTAAATACCATTTTTCCATCAGGTTTCATTCAGCAAAGCTATAAATTATTTTGATACTTCGAGGAAGTACATTATTGTAAAAACAGGAAGAGCCTCATCAAAATATTCAGCCTATGTGTGAGAGCACACCTGAGTGTGTTTCCCTGAAATGAGGAACGAGGGTGGCCTCTCAGTCCAGATTATCTTAAGTGAGCCACCCCCAGTGAATGACTGTGTTTGCTGGCACTCAGGGGAGACAGTGCATTCCTGGGCAGAAAGTTCACTGCACAGGAGCGTCATTAGCGAGCCCTTCTGCGAGTCATTCCAAGTCTCCAGAAGGTCTGCGGCAAGAATGCATTTCTGAAGCAGCTGCTTAAAGATCTGAGAGCAACTTGGCTGGAAGAACAGCCACATGATCCTCCAGCCCCTCGAGTATTTTTGGCTTTCAGACGCTAAGTCCAACGTGACATGACAGCCTTACACAACCAAAAACTCACCATCAACCAACAGAGAAAGTGACAGCTAAACAGACTGGGGAAAGGAGGTGTGCACCCACCTTTCCCTTTTCTTATTTATCCTTATCAAAGATTTTTAGCCTCTAGCAGTTCAGATGGAATTGAAGACATCCCACAGTGGGTCTGGCTGTGGTGCAGAGCAGCACTCCGGCTGCCAGCAAGCTGTCCTGAGCATGAGTGACCACTGTGAACATCTTGTGTCAGGGCAGACCCACGGGCACAGACAGCTCTGGGCTTTTGAAAAGTTTGGATGTGTTTGTTTTATCTCTAGCTTTAGCCCTCCATCATCACACTATCCCTTTAAAAATACCTATTGATATACAGCCCCGGAAAAATATAATTTGCAGGTCACAGAGATCAACAGAGGGCTGGAAGAAACTATCACCTTGTTGTGTGACAACTGGTGTCACTCTGCTCTTGGTCCCTATCTTTATATTCTGGAGATGACACCCTATTCCCACTATGGGACACAGGTACAAATAAGGGGAAATGAGATAAAACTGTAAGGCCTGACACTCACATTAATGGCTTTATTCCCAACCATGAAGCTAGACCTAGATACTTTTGCACTTACTCTAAACCCTATTTTCACAGTCAAAGTGGTGTAAATGAATGCTAGAGTTGGTGGGAATAAGGACTATTGTCTTCAAAGCGATAAATTGATCTCTCTAAAGTTCACAGAATACAGATTTTTATTATCCAATAATAAAATTGGATAATATTTTATCCAATTCAGTTTGGAAATATTACCCTAGCAGTAATAAGAAAGTGGAAAACAACGATTAGCTAATTTTGTGCATCCCAAAGTCTTTAATTTAATCATGGATCGCACTTCAGGAGATCTGAAGATATTATGTACTATTCAAAGATATGTATGAATTTCACAGCAAACCACAGGTATTTGTCTCTTCTGCTTCATACATGATAATTGCTAGATTATGGATAATTGTTAGATAAAATAGTATTCTTTGGATTTATCAGAGTTCACAAACATTTCCTCATGGCAGACATAGGTCTGCATTAACAGAGCAACAAAAAATTCTAAATAATTAACTTTCTCTGACAGCCAAGTAGTCTGTATTTCAAAACAAAATACCAGTTATTTGAAAGTAAATCTAGTCTCTTTGATGCTTAGAATTATACCTCAACTAATATATTGCTTACTAAAGTCCAAAATTCTTTGAAAGTGTTCATGAAATATGTTGCATTCAAAGTGATAAACCTTTTTTTTGGTGTGGGTGTGTGTGTGGTACTTTAAAGTAGTCTGCAGGTAGAGACAGAATAATCTGATTACCAAAAAAATTAATTAGTTTCTCCTCTGTTTCATTAAAGCCAAAAAGTTGGAGCTCTGGGTTAATTTCTAGAGCAGAGAATAATATGTGGCTTAACAAAATCAATACACATGAAGAGGTGAAAAGCTGTCTACAATCTGTGAATTACTGATAAGCATATGTAACACATTTGTAAAAGAAAACATAGCTTTGCTCCTTTCAAAATTTAAGGAAAAACAGTAACAGCTGTTTAGCCCAAGTATTTTTGGAACCAGTGTGAGAAGTTCCTCTCTGACAACACAGGCTCCTTTAATTTAGGATTATATGCCCCTAATTATTGAGATACCTTTGCTTAATGGACAGAAATGTCATTTGAATTTTTATGATTGTAAACTTTTTTTAAGGCAGTCATCTGGGCCCATTCAGGGCAAACATCTCTGCAAATACATCTATGAAAATAACAGGTCTAGGAACAAGGACTAAAGTCTCTTACAGAAGAAAAAAAAAAAAATGACGCTATATGGCAAAGCTATGTGGCCCTGAAAAATGGTCCAGCATTTAATAGACAAATCAAGCCTACAATCTCATGCACCACATAGCAAAAGGATAAATACAATCCTTGAAGGTGTAAGTGGGTAGGAATTGAGACTGGTTTTTTCCTTCCATGTAAGAATTTGTTACCCACCAAGTGCTGGGTACAGTTCCAGGGCTCCCCTTTTGGAACAGAATTTGGAAGAAGGGAGGCAGTATAGAAAAAAAGTTCCATTAAAATAATTCAAGGTCTGGAGAAATGCCATACCACAAGAGAGATTGAAGGTATTCCATCTGTTCTCATTTTTCAAAAGGAAAAGGATGGAGCAATGACTCAGTTACTGTGCCACCTTCACAGAGACAAAATATCTGGTTCTAAAAGGCTCTTGAACTTAGGGGAAAAAGCACGACACAAAGCGAAGACTGGAAGCTGAAGCCAGATAAATTCAAACAGGAAATACAGCCTGATTTTTATCACTTTTTTTTTTTAAGTCATCACACTGATTAAGTACTGAAACAAACTACTGAGGACAGCAGCCTGGCAGTGTCTTCTGGACTGGAACTATCAGTGGGACATCTACTTAGACAAGGCACGACTCTCAGTCCAACACTTGGAGAACTGGCTGAAATGTGCAAATGTGCAATAAGAATGTGAGAGATAAAGCTGAGATTTCCCCCTCAAGCCCCAAATGCTATGAAAGTCCAGCTGTACAGATTTTCTTTTGGTCCATGATTTCAAATTCATTTGAGGTTAATTTTCCAGCTCAGGAAGTAAATCAGTCTCAGTATCAACTGGAATTTGGGGTTTTTTAGACCTTGGCTTTGCAGATCTTTGATAGCTATGAGGGAAAACAGAAATGATTATCACAGTAGAGAAAAGTTGTTTCAAAAATCCTTACAGTAATCTGTTCCTTTTGGACCTATTAAGCCTTAGGAGGTTTAGGTGGAAAAAAAGCATTTAGTTATTGAGATTTTTTTTTTCTGTACATTTTCATGCTTTAAAAGCAATGCTTCTGCCAGCAATTTTCATTGAATACTGTTATTTATAGAGCCACTCAGCGATGAAATGGGAAGCTGCAATCACACTCTACATGCTTTGGCAGCCGTTGACATGGGCTGGATGTCTGAGAGGTACTGTGTTCAGACTATCTTTTTTTCCTTTCTTAATAATAATAAAAAAAGATAATAAAAATCTGTCTTCAGAATTTCTCTATAAAAGAGGAGAACTCATTAGCTGAGAGACACACAGAATGCAGAGAGCTTATTATTCTTTTGTGATGAAGATACTAAGTTTAGCCAGACATTGTATTTTAATTGGATTTTCCAGCAGTAAAAGCAAAAGACTCTCAAAATGAACCCTCCAAGGGAGGACAGGAATGACTCTGCTCTTTCCCTTTGAGCCCCTGTGGCCAGTGGGATGTCTCTGGGTGTTTGACCCCCATGATTCCAGTCCCAGTGGATCAGGTCATTTACCATCCCTGTAGAGGAGGAAGATGATGATGATGATAATGATGATGATGATGAATGCTGGTGCCTGCAGCCTCCCCTTCCAGCCCCAAGATGATGAACTAGCAAAAATACGTTCCAACAGGCTGTGCCAGAGAGGGACTTAGTTATGTGCTCCTCTTGTCAGCCCAACTCTTGTTTCAAAACTGCAAGGCCTCAGGCCCTGTTTCTCTTGGGAATCTGCTAAAAGGGACCCCTGTGCCCAAGGGGATCTTGCTGGGCTTGGTGAGACCCTCAGACATTAGTGCCTGAACAGCCCCACTTGTCCAGGTGGGGTCCCACCCAGCACCACACATGCACAGATGCTTTACTGCTGCTCAAGCAGAGACTGTCCAACAGCCTTGCAGAGGGTATCACTGACTCATATTGTGGTTTTAATTCTCTCTGTGGCATAATAATGGATTCTGGAAAATTAACATAGAGTGGCTTTTCTCCCTTTTAACACTCCAAGTATGGGTAAAAAGCTCATGGCAATCTGCTTTCTCACATAACTTTAACATCTTTTTAATGTTCTTTTCAATGACATAGACAATGAGATCAAGTGTTCCCTCAGCAAGTCTGTAGATCACACCAAGTTGAACAGTGCAGGTGACACAATAACAGGAAGGGATGTCATGCAGATGAGCTGGGCAAAGCTTCAGAAGTGGCCCACAAGAACCTCATGAAGTTCAACAAGTCCAAGTATAAGGTGCAGCATCTAGATCTGAGCAGACCCAGATACGAGGATGGACTAGGAGAAGTCACTGAGAGCAGCCCTGTGGAGAAAGACTTGCAGGTTCTGGTGGACAAAAAGCTGGACATGACCCAGCAATGGGCACTCACAGCCTAGAAAGTCAATTGTGTCCCAGGCTGCATCAAAAGCAATGTGGCCAGTAGGGCAAGGGAGGTGATTCCACCCCTCTGCTCTGGTGAGACCCCACCTGCAGTGCTGCATCCAGCTCTGGGGGCTCCAGTACAAGACAAACATGGATGTGTTGGAGCAAGTGCAGAGGACACCACAAAAATCATCAGATGGGTGGAGCACCACTCCTCTGAAGACAGTCTGAAATAGTTGGGGTTGTTCAGCCTGGAGGAGGTTTTGGAAAGACCCTATAGCACCTTCCACATCTTAAAGGGAGCTTATAAAATAGATGGACAGGGACTCCTTACACAAGATAGAGATAGCACCAGGGAGAATGGTTTTACACTAAATCCACTAAGCTTCATTATGTTTTCTACATGCATGCAAATGAATTGGATTACTGTTATTTAATTTGGACCATTTAATTTAGTGAAGCTGAAGCATGTGTGTCATGACAGAGTCTTAAACCCACTTAAGCTATAAACAATAAGATAGGAAAGAGATGCAAAAAGGTGCTATGAAGAACAAAGGGAATGGAGAAAAAAAGAGGACTGCTGACATCCTCAGTCATATAAGCTTCAGTAAACACAGGAGTTTCATCAGGATTTTATGGACATGTCACTCAAGATGATTTCCTTACCACCTACCTTACCAAATACACTGGCTCTAGCACTTGAACAGCCTCTATGTCCAAGACAAGAAAAGGACCAAGTATGAAATCTTATGCACAGAAAATGTTAGCTGAAAAGTTTATTCTCATGGCATTAATGACCACCCAGCCCTGATAAAAGTATACACTCTGAAGTTATAACCTTCATATATTGGGCACATATGGGGACTAGAATGTGGGTACACAACACCAGAGTTGTCCCATGCTGGCTGAAGACAAGTGACCAAGTGATGCATAATTTAGTACTTACCTGCTGAGAATTTCCTTGAAAACAGAAAAAGGAGTGTACGATGAGTGTCTCGTGATACATCAGGTCCCTGCTCAATACCAGACCAAGTCACATCTGTTTGTACGTAAAGTTATTCTAGTTTTTTGATGGACACTTGCCATGTAGATTATTGAGAGACTTTCTACCCTCTAGTTAAAGCATTCAGTGCCACTGCAAAGCACAGTTTGCCTGGTTTTGGAGTTTCAGAGCCTTTGATTTTTGATTAGGAGTTGAAGCATCAACTGCATTTGAGTGCATCGCACACACAGAGTGTAAAAACGAAGCAAAAATCTGCTGTCAACATGGCCAAAGAGAGATATTGGACAACTGACCTAGTAAAGAGAGAATTACAACATTTGTTCTGGGCTGGAAAAACACCAGGAGGAGTCAGAAACAGAAGCACATTACAATATCTCATATATCGCCCTGCACTGGCTTTATTGTTCCAAATAGTAATAAAAGAAGACAAAAGTACTCCCTGAGCCATCTGTAGCTACATCTGTGTTAGTAATTAGTGTGGCACAATAGGAATAAATCTATAGGGTGAAGGACTGGTGCTGAAGACCTAAACTGTACACTGTACACTGTACACTATCAGAAAGCTTTAGTATAGACTGTCCCTTGTGTGGTCCCATGGACCCAGCAGCAGTGAGAGCACATCTCTTGGTTGAATCTCAGCTGCAAGTAAAGTTTGTGCACTCTGAGGCTGTTCCCACAAACAAACTAAAGCACAGCACAGGGAGGTGTTGTGGAGATTTGGTTCAGACACACACTTCTGACCCACCTTCCAAGGTGCCCAGTGGGACTGGAACTGGCATCTATGAGTAGTCACATAAAATGGAGGAAAGGAAAATACGTGGAAGATTAGCACCCACATTCCAAAGAGAAAAAACTACAAAGACAAACTTGCAACTATAACCACCACTAGTTAAGAACTCATCAACAACTGTCCTCAATGATGGATTGAAACAAGTCATCCTGTTTCCCCAGCAGATCCAGATAAAACTGCCATGGATGTGATGAAAAAGTTCACTGCTTAGTAGCTTTGGGGAGCTAATAAGGACTATGCACAGAAAATGTCAAGGAGAAAAAGAAGAAAATTCTTTACCACATGATACTTTAAAAAAACTGCATTAGTTTATTCATTGATATCAAAGCCCATAGTGTTCACTGAACTTACTCAGCTTCTTTCTTCAGAAGAAAAATGTTACAGGAGGGAAGGAATGCTACCTAACAGCCTAACATGAAATGTTAACACATCACAGGTCACCAAGGTTACAGACGTAGAGCAACAGCCCTTAGATTCTTAAAACAGGTAAGAGTTCTAATTTTAAGTGGTTGAGTATGTATGATCGTTATATCTATTTTTTCAAAGATGCTTCTCTAAGTCTAAATTCACATTTACTTGTTTTTCTGAAGTGTCACAGTGTCTGAGGGCCAGGCACCTAATCTCCTCTCTCAACAGGTTTAGGCAGAAACAGGTATCTCCTTATCAGTTCAAAAGGTCAGTTTTCAAAGCTAATACAGATCCTTACATACTCCTGAAAAGTTTATTCTTCACCCCATCTCCACAAGCCACCACATGAAACTATACCATAGACATGCCAGGCGAGGGCCAGACCCCGCTGCACACTAGAACAGCCAGAGCACTTGGCTGACTGACACTCACCCCTCAGCTGACCAGACAGACCATTATGTAAAATTCCTCAGAGAGCAGTGAGGCATTCCTGGTCAGACACCAACAGTCTGAGGAGCAGCTGGATGCAATACCCACTGCGGGAGTAGGTGGGGATCTACAAACAGACCCCCTATCTCCCTACACACTTACTGAAACCCCCTCCTGATTTCCTGCTAAGCCAGAGCCTTCCTCAAGCTGCTGCATGAAGAGCCATTCGTGGGCAGTGAGTGTGTCCAGCTCAGATAAAAGATAACTGTCCACTACTGGCTACAGCTCAGCACTTTCTCTCCTGTGCTTCTGAGCTTCTTAGTGTAACACCCCAGGAAAAAGAATTTCAGTGAGAAATTATATCTGCTGCAAGAGACACAGGTTTCTATATTAAACTAGCCCCATTCAGTGCACTACAAAATTTTAAAGTAAATGAAGCAGGGGCATACAAGCACAAGACTGCCAATTTAAAAAAAAAAAAAAAAAAAAAAAAAAAATAATAAAAGATATAAAAAA